>LR990174.1:11057500-11310000 GCA_905147325.1 Notodonta dromedarius
ATTATACCAGGAACTTAAATGTATCCACTTTACTTTTTCTAATCTCTTTATGATACATTCTTATTAATTCTTTCAAAACTCGGAAGTTTTTCAAAAATATTTGATCAATTATTTGTCACGATAATATTAGATTTTTATAATACTAGATTCTTCCTGTGACTTCGTCTCCGTGGTGTTAAATAAAGTATCCTATCTATTAATCCAGGTTGCAAACTATCTGTGTGCTAAATTCCAGCTAAAACTGTTCAGCATTTTTGCGATTTAGTAACAAACACACAAAATTTCTCAGGTTTTTTTTCCACAAGCAAAGCCCTAGGACATCCTTCCGTTGGCAGAAAATTAAATATTATTTAATAAACTACTCGGACGAAGTCACTGGAAAAAACAATTTTCGTCTGTAATTGCTTAATCTCAGTCTATTTAACAGGTGCTAGTGTGCGCCCTCGCGGCCATCGTGTCCGCCGCCAAGGAGTCCGCCGCCAAGGAGTCTGCCACCAAGGAGTCCGCCGACCGCGGCAAGCGCAGCTTCTACCACGGACTCGGCAACCTCTACTCCGGCCACGGCAACAGCTATGGCAGCGGATACGGCAGCGGATACGGCAGCGGATACGGTAGCGGATACGGCAGCGGATACGGCAGCGGATACGGCAGCGGATACGGTAGCGGATACGGCAGCGGTTATACCGGATACAACAGCGGCCACGGCGGATACAGTGTCTCCGCCCCCACTGTCTCTGCCTACTCTGCCCCCGTCAGTTACTCCACCTCCTCCGCGAGCTACTCTGCCCCCGTCAGTTACTCTACCTCCTCCGCGAGCTACTCGGCCCCCTCTGTGAGCTATTCTGCCCCCTCAGTAAGTTACTCTGCCCCCATCAGCTACTCTGCTCCATCCATCAGCTACTCCGCTCCTAGCTACTCGATCCCCGAAACGAAAGTCGTCGCCGTCAATAAAGTGGTGAATGTGCAGAAAGTAGTCGAAGTCCCCCAAGTTGTGAACGTGCGCAAGGTCGTCAACGTGCCCCAGGTGGTCACCGTTAAGAAAGTTGTCCCCACGTACAATGGCGGTTACTCCAATGATTATTCGAGCGGATACACTGGATACACCGGTGGATACACCGGCGGACACTCCGGCAGCTACGGCAGTGGATACGGCAGTGGATATGGCAGTGGATACGGCAATGGATACGGCAGCGGATACGGCTCTGGATATGGCAGCGGATACGGACACAGTGGATACGGAAGTGGTTCCTCCATTGGATACGGAAACGATAACAACGGTTGGTGGTAAATTTCGTCTAGTTAAATGGAGCGAATAAGTTATTTTTGTTTGCATTTTTAGTTTATGAAAATATATTTTTAAACAATGGCTCATGTTTTATTTACAAGTACAGTGATTATTACGATCAATATTAATTTTGGTAACTATGAAAAAAATACCTAAGCTAATATTGAATTAATAATTAATTAAGTAAATTACTTAATTATTGCTCAACCAACAACACATGGTGTAAAAATATTTTGTAGGTAATACCAGTACAGTGACCAACAGGTTGCCACGCCCTGTATATACCATTATAATATTATGTTTTAATACGATATACTACACTTAATCTAAAAATAGATTATAGAATAAGGATTATCACAAGTTACAAGGTTGTCTAGCAAAATCCTTCAACACATCAAATACTATATCTGCCCATTAATTTATCATAGTAAACAACCTACCTTAAGAATGTTGGTTAACATTCATTTGGTTAACAAAATATTAGTCACGTAACACAAATCTCCGTGATTAGAATTACGAATACGATGAGATAATACATATCCTAATCCTAATACCTTTGCCCATCAACCGATGGCCGATAAAGTTTGGGTACACAATATTGTAATAGCCTACCCTCAAGTCTAGCGATACATCTGCAATCATAATACAACGGTACCAAAGGAAAAAGATACAAGTATTGCTATTCGGATATAAATATTGTTTGCTACCCATGTCGGGTAGAGATAAATGCTTACGGAGTAAGTATCTTAGACCCCACAATGACAAGGCATGTAAAGAATCAGAACGGCGCGGCGGCGCACAGCGGCGCGCCAATATGGCTTTGTAAAACCGCGGCCGCATCGCATACCCCTTCGGTATGGACAAACCTTCAACCGTTTATGTGTAACTTTTCAAAATTTGTTCTCGGTATTAATCATCTCATGTCACTACGTGGTAATATCAGTGCGGTGTGACAAGGTGTGACATTTCACAGATGGCTGACATTATGACATCGTCAAAGGTTGTTCGCTCCCAAGAGTTTTAAGCCGTTCTTTATTTCTACGTGCTTGCTGACGCACTATACGCCGATCGATGATTCAACAAGCTGAGAGTAAACACCATCATAATTTACTACAGTGCAAAGGGATCCCTACAGTTTAGTATAGGTGTAGGGCCTACACCTGTAGGTACATAACTTACGGGTGTTAGCTAATCCCTTATGTTAATGGAATTAAGAAACTAACATTTTGAATTTAATAAATATTTATGAAGCCAGCAATAGCTTTATTGTTAAGTACGTAGGGCGTCCGAGGACGGGTTTGCGTCACATCACACACTCTGCGTGTATAAAACATGGTGTATCATCCCCATAGCATCATTCACACGGCTAACATCTATAGAAAACATGAAAACAGTTGTAAGTACATTATATAATACCAATAATTTACAAATCTTTGGGAGTAATTTGTATTTCATTATTCAACCGATATCAGCATTCAAATTATTAAACTTTAAATTACAGATAATCATTTGCACGCTGGTGGCAGCCGCGTGTGCCGGCCACATCAGTGATAAGGGCTGGCTGAGCCAAGGGCAGACCGGCGGATGGTCCGGCGGCTACGGCGGTGGCTTTGGCGCCGGCCACGGAGGTGGCTACAGTGGTGGCTTTGGCGGTGGCCACGCTGATAACTACAGTGGCGGTTTAAGTGGTGGCCACAGTAGCATCCTCGTTGGCGGCCACGGTGGTAGCAACGGTGGATTTTCCGCTCAGTCGGAAACAAGAGTTGTCGCCATCAAGAAAGTAGTGAATTTGCCTAAAGTCGTCGAGATCCCTCAAGTTGTGAAAGTGCGCAAGGTTATCAATGTGCCACAGGTTGTTATAGTCAAGAAAGTTGTCCCCGCCTTCAGTGGTGGATTTTCTGGTGATTCAAGTGGATACTCCAACAGATATTCCGATGGCCTTTCTAGTGGATTTTCTGGTGGACATTCTGAAGGATATTCTGGTGGACATTCTGGAGGATATTCCGGCGGACACTCTGGAGGATATTCGGGCGCACACTCTGGAGGATATTCCGGCGCACACTATGGAGGATATTCTGGTGGTCTTTCAGGTGGATATTCCGGCGGACACTCAGGAGTATATACCAGTGGACATGTCGGTGGACACTCAAATGAGCTTGCCGGTGGATATTCCGGTGGCCACACTGGTAGATACTCCAGCGGGTATCCGAGTGGATACTCCAGTGGAAGCTCCGACGGTTGGAGTGGGAGCAGCAATATTGAAGCGGGGTGGTGACAAACTGTCCAGTCGACCCTCATGCTCTACATCAGGATCGTGCAAGCCAAGCCGCAGAATGTTTTAATTTATTTTAGTTTCCATTTCTAACCATTTATAAAAATTGTGACCAATAAATTATGGTTTTCTTTGTACATTGAACAAAAAGTAATTTTAGAAAATAAACATTTGATTATGACAATTCATAAATCTTCCATGGTAAGAAAATATTACCATTCTAAATGAAATGAGATGAAGATGATTACACGAATTACACATATTTAAATAATATAATATAATTCAGCCCTTTTTGACTTCCCACTCCTGGGCACGGGCATCCCCTCACTACGAAGGGGATTCAGGCTGTAATCCACTACGCTGGCCCAGTGCAGATTGGCGGATTTCACATGCCTTTCGAAAATTCGTTAGATTATCTAAGACATGCTGGTTTCCTGACGATGTTTTCCTTCACCGTAAGCAAGTGATACTCATATTGAAAAAATGATTCGCACATAAATTTCAAAAAACCTAGAGGTTCGAGCTTAGGTCTGAACTCAAGACCTTCGCCAGGAAAACGCGTCTTGTGTGCACCAGCCCGTAGGACGCGTGCTTAACCAATCGGCTATCATTGCTCTCATGCACACATAATGAGGAAATATCTTAAGCAAAGTAGGCAGATAGGAATGTACGTCAATGTTCTACTCCTCGGTTTAAATTTAGAAACAAACAAACTATTTTACGAGCACCTCGAAGAAAACCAGTTTTATTTTAGGCTTAGTTCTTGATATTACGTTATTAGTGAAAATTAATCAGCTACTTATATACAAATCAAACGACAGATTTTAGAACATTTATAATCAGTATGCGACCTACCAACTTTGATGAAATAGGTATTCATTAAATTCCTAAGATACTACTCAAATATTTATTAATTCTGTCTGAGGTTACGTCCCATTACTTAACAACGTTCAAAACCTTGAGCCAAACAATTTCAAGACTCAGAGAAGAGTTTCCCTATTCTATGCATTCCAGCAAACTGGTCGGAAGTAATAGGTACATATAATTTAATATAAATAACAGACCGTTACGCCGGTATAAGGGGAAGGGTGTAGGGTGTGGTGTAAGGCGTAAGGGCGGTCAGAGTTGCAATATTGGGCACCCACATATTGCAATGGGTGTTATTAGGGGCGTCAAGTCTATTGCCATTATGCTGATGATTAATTAATATTATAATATCGCGCCTACACTATCTCACAGTGCAACGTGTCAGCTCAGCTGGCGACGCTGTGGCCCGGACCGCGGCGTGCCGCAGTTGACCAACTGGCAGCTGGGTGCCAGTTGCCACACGCACGCGGGCTAGATGTGTTCCGCAAGTGTGTAATGATCGCAGGCGTTGACTAACCGTCTGGCCGGAACCTGTTTTATAGGAGAGCACTAGTTTCAAATGTATATAATACTTATTACATGATTGGATTGATAGCTCCAATTAACTAATTGATACTACACTAGTAATTAATGCTGACTTTGATTTTTATAGTGCGGTATTTTTACTTTATTAGGGACAGCAAAGAATTGTGCAATGGCTTAAAACAAAACAGAGCTGTAAAATAGTTTAGATGATAGCACAACCAACACCGTTATCCATGCAAGGGTATTGGTAGTACATAACACTAAGCAGTCCTAGCTTCCTAAATGAGCAACACAACAGCAACGACAACAAAACCAATGATTGTGACGACCAACACAACGATTTCTTTTAGGAATAGGAATTATACAATTGTTAAAATAGGTGCATGATAAAGAATCGATAACAATTATTGAGAGTGTCTAAATATGACAGGTATGTTTCCAAAGTCCTAAATAACTACGCTTATGTGTTTAGATAAGTATAATAATTTGATCGACATTCGATCACGTTTTTACCGCTAATTATAAAAATTGTTATATCTCATGTGAGTATTATGTAAAAGTGTGACAAACTATTTTTTGACTGCGACTCGTTACACTGTAGGTGTTTACACTGTTTTCTAGGCCATTGGGTGTGTTTTAAGGCGGCGACGCAAAATTTGTGACAAATACTCAAAGGCTAGAAACTCAGGAAAAATTATAATTCAATGAGCTCTGTCTCCAATAGGCTATCAAATAATAGGCAATCTATATGTCAGCTACCGTATATGCACCTAAATTATTGTATTTGGACTCCTGAATCACCCTCAATATGCAAGTAACTATGCATGTCTGTTAAAACTACATTCTTGAAGCTAACTACATAGTATTTATTTACATACAGTGATGATAAAACTCTAACAAACTTACAGGACTGTATTACTACTTAACATGCTAAAAAAACAACTTTGGTTTATGACTTTTTACCGGATTACGAAAAGCCAAAAGGAAGGCTTGTTTTAGCAGACTGTACATTATGTAGATATCGTCTTTATTTTCCACCGTAGTGCATAAATTACCAAACCAATTTTGGTGAATGAGCTGCTATGGATGCGTTTTTATGATCCGGGTGACGTAGCCTACATTTTATACGAACGAAATCAATATGACGGATGGTACATCGTAAAATGTGGGGGACCCTGATATTGTTTGCTGTTGTATCGAGTGGGATGTTTGATGAAAGACGAAAATATCTGAGTGCATAAATATAATACAATATAAAATATACCTACCAAGCTACAAAATAACAATTTTATACTATATTTCAGCGTTTATGAATACTGCTAGCGCTATCGGCAGTTCGAAATATAATTCGTGTAATTCCGAAGTCGGGTTACAGGTTATTAAACGTTTTACTGTTTTACAAACTAAAAATACCAAAGAAGTCTTTAAAGATTTTGTTGTAAAATTTTTACGTAGCGCTACCGAATATCGCAACAAGGACACGTATGACGCGACGCCGGCGTAGAGTTCGTAACATTTAGAGCGTTAAATTTATTTTTTTACATTTTCATACGAATGTCGGATTAATTATTACATGCAATAGAACGAAAGTTGTGGTTTATGATGTTATAGTCCTAAGAGGTAGTAAATGTTTAACAATAACCTATTAATATAATAAGTTATTAATTTACAGTATCTAATGTATCTTTGATCAAGCATACTTATATGCTTGATCAAAGATACATTTCTACAATTATTCAACTTTAGGTTGATCCGATCAAAATAGAGTAAGACAATTAATGTGACATCAGCAGTAATTATAGCAGCCATAATGAGATGGTGCTGCAAAGTAAGTACATGCCCGACGCGGTGACGACGACGCCAGCGCAGCACAGGGCAGGGCGCAGGCGCCGGTGACGACGACGGCAGCGCAGCACAGGGCAGGGCGCAGGCGCAGGTGATGACGACGGCAGCGCCGCACAGGGCAGGGCGCAGGCGCAGGTGACGGGATATGTTGCGTCACACACATACATTTTATTTATAACTGCGGCATCAGTCCAGCAATAAGAATGTAACCTGTTAAAATGTATGCCTGGGCCGCATCAGTATTGTGAAGCTACCGCCCAAAGCCTGATCAAATATAATCGGACCACGTCATTAAGGGTCATATGAAAAATCCTTTATTGTTAGTCTTTACCCATTTAAAGACAAAGAAAGTCGATTTTCATCAAGGTATCACAGAAACAAAAAATGTCAAAGAAATTAACCCGCTTGGTTGACTCACATGTCATTATTAAATTGATTTATATTTTAACATAAGTTTACTTACGTAGAAATTATAAACTCAATGCATTGGAAACTATGATTACAATTAAGAGGATTTTGATTCTAACTACTTAAATATTATACTTACTTTATTTCGATTATAAATATGGATATATTGGATTATAATATGTACAAAGAAGGAAGTACATAGAGTCCAAATTCAAAACGACTCAAGAATATCATACTAAGTTCAAAAACCTTTTCCCAAATTTCCTTTTCATGAAGACCTTGTTGATTGTACACCCCGCCAAGCGCATCGGTGCGGCTGAGCAAGGACGCGGTTGCGTCACGCGCCGCCCGCGCACCGTATATATGCGGCGGGAAGCGCACACACTGCATCACACACCGACCGCTCACAAACCAACAACATGAAAACTTTTGTGAGTATAATACTCTATATTCTCGAATATAGGATTTTGTATTAAAGTGTTCATAAAATCAATAATCAGTGTTCCGTAAACTTAGACCGCTTGTTCGACATGGATTGTTTTCAAACCTTAACACTTGTTAACTGGGTTCACTATGACCGTTGGAATGTATCCAAGAGTTCCAAGGATACAATCGCCTAATTGAAAAAAAAAGTAGTTTTCCCATGCAATAACATAAAGACAGAATCCCGTCTCGTAACCGGTAAAATTTTCCGTCTGAAAATCACGCATCTTGTAAAATGAGGATAATTATCTGAAAACACACAGAAATAGTGAGTCAGGTCGGGAATGCAAGCCATAATAATATGTCATAATAATACATAAGTCATCTTGACTTAGACGTCCCTCCAGAGATGCATTAAAAGCTTTTTTACCAATTGATTGTGATTTACATTTCCATGATATTTTGCATAAAAATTACGGTATTTTCAGCCAAACTCAGTTAACTCTGGATATCGTCAGTATATGAATTTAACCAAAATCCACTTTTTAAAATTTGTTATATATGAATCACAATGTTTATCTTTTCAGGTGGCTATCTGCGCTCTCGTGGCCCTGGCGGCGGCCGACAAACCGGCGGAGAAGTCCACCGCTGTGCGTGAGAAGCGCGGGTTCCTTGGAGGCTACAGCGGCGGCTACGGTGGTGGACACGGTGGCGGTTACAGCGGCGGTTACAGCAGCGGCTACGGCGGCGGTTACGGTGGCGGTTACAGCGGTGGATACGGAGGTGGTTACGGCGGCGGTTACGGTGGTTCCGCCGTGGTGGCCGTCAACAAGGTCGTCAGCGTGCCCAAAGTGGTCGAAGTCCCGCAGCTGATTAAAGTACGCAAGGTTGTCTCCGTGCCCCAGGTGGTCACCGTTAAGAAGATTGTGCCAACTTACTCGGGCGGTTACGACAGCGGATACGGCGGTTACTCTGGTGGTTACTCCAGTGGTTACTCCGGTGGCTACTCTGGTGGTTACGGCAACAGCGGTTGGTGGTGAAATGTCTAGTCAAAATTAACAACTTCACGTGAAAGGTTTTAATTATATCTTTTTTTTATTTTTGTTTGACAAATATATATTTTATTTAAAACACTTCATTGTTTCCTTTCATTCTTGTCTTATTTATACTGAATCACCGCATAAACACCTTGGTCAAAATAGTAAAATTAAAAAGAAATCTGGAATTGACGCAAGCAAATACGGCTACGGTAACTGCTTAACAGCAGACACACTTAACACTTGGTTGCGGACTTTATTCCATAAAAAAATCTAGGCCAGTAGATTATGGGATCATGATCGTCATTCGTTGAGATTACAATACACACTGCCCCAATAAACTAAATTTCGTAAGCTCTAATCTGGACATCCATCACAGCCGTTACCAAAGTCTTGCAGTGACTACTTCGAGCTAATCGGGCCATAAATCTTTATTACGCGACACAAATGTCTCAAATCCTTTCGTCCTTGAACAAACACTCACAAACATACGCGTTGATGTCTAATCTACGCTACAAAAGACAACTTGAAGTAGAATAATTATGAAACAACATCTTTCTTTGGTGTCGATCAGATATGTAGAGTAATATTGTACATACGAGTCGGAATTGTCGGAGTTGTCGGAGCTGATTCGGAATTGCTTAACGAAGGCAGACTATGTGTAACTATCTTTAGTTTCTGGATTCATGTTTTTAAATATTTGTCACTGCTGTCGTGTTAGAATACATCCAAAACAAACTGTGTCAACATGTAGCGAATAATACTTAATAAATATTTAGCGCGGCACTATTATATTTATTAGTAACTATAATTTTGTAAACTTTTGCAATATATTTTTTTTAAATCGTGAATATTTGAGACTCGTGGCCACAAAACATTTCATTGGGGGCTTTTGCTGTAACATTTTAAATATGGCGCGTATCTATTCAAATATCGATCTGCATATGGCAGCAATATTCATTGAAAAACTCGTGAGAAAAACCTATGCGCGATCCCAGTGGTAATGTCTGACCCGACAGATGTTGACCTGTCTTAACTTTGATTATTGAATTTCAATTGTTCTGCTCAACTTTCTTATTTTTTTCTTTCATAAGAACCTTCACCTGACAATAATAAACACAACAAAAATCGTTCCAACCGTTCACGCGTGATGCGATGAGCAAGGAAATAGAGATTCATTTGTATATATATATAGATTGTGTATATGTACATGATTCATCGCGCGCTGTAATAAATAATTCAAATGCACTGTAATGACGGCAACTACATTATTATAAAAGTGTTCAGCTCATGCAACGAAGTCTTGAAAGGGTAACATGGTCTGTTACTTATCTGAAGCGTTTTTATTCAATATTGTCCGTCACTACCTGTTTCGTATTGAAAGCGGTTATCATCGTTTTTATGGATTTGACCTCACGCGGGAATCGACGCTACGATTAAAGGTTTGATATTTAAACCGAAACTGTAACTGCGGACCAAATGCAAAAAAAAACCGCATAAGTGCACATCAGGGCATGTATAATGAAGGCTTCCGCACCCATATCAATAGCGAACATGATCGTATCTATAACCAAAGTAGTGGAACACAAGAAACAAACTTGTATTTACGGTTGATTGTTTAATCTCAGTATTGAGTTTATTCAGATAGGTTAAGGAATTAATAATAAATTTAGTGAACCCATTTCTCCTGTTATAATTTTAATTGCAATGTCGTGTCATGTGCTAGTTTCCTAATATTTTTCCAGTTTTTTTGCACATTGTTTCAAGTTTTTACAGCAAGATCTACCTAAAGCCACGTTTTCAGTTTAAACTAATTCGGGACCCCAATACAAACTGTTTTCCCTTATTTCACACACTTAGGGGTGGAAATTAATAAAACGCGGAAAATAATATTTTTTATTTGTAATTAGCAACCTTAATACTAATTTTCATGGCTCTAAGTTGAGTTTTTTTTGCCCATACAAACTTTCACCCACTATTTTATACACATGGGGTGGAATTTTATAAAATCCTTCCTTAGTGGATATTTACGGTATAAAAGGGAACCGACTGTCAAAATTTTATGATTCTTACACCAGTCGTTTGGGCTGTGCGTTGATACCTTTTTTTTGATGAGTGAATTTGCGAAAAGTATCAAAAATGTAACATAAACAGCCGTATCATTTGATTGCGTTGACTTAGAAGCCTAATTTTTACACCTCCAAGGGACCATAGGGTTTGATATTTGAAATTAATTACAAGTTGATAACTCTATCCGTTACTGAAAAACAGGGTCTTGACAAACAGACAGCCACACAGACAGACAACAAAGTGATCCTATAAAGGTTCCGTTTTTTTTTCTTTTGAGGTACGGAACCCTAAAACAACAACATCATAATATTGATGTAACTGCCCGAGGTGAGAATTTCGCTTATTATCACCAATTCTCACAGGATGTTAACAGTACAATAGGTTCATAGTACTGCTGTGATTTGTTATTAATACACGAAATGGCGCGGGGGTACGTACTATTAAGAAATGCCAAACTATCGCAGGAAAAATCCCATTGTTAAAATACCTAGACGTGAAATGATGAAATAAGTATTTTACATCAATGCATGTCTATGATAGATAGGACCTTACTTGAGAGGGTTAATTGGTTAATCACGCGTCGTGCGGGCACAAGATCCTGGGTCCAAACCCCGAATCGCACCTCTGGATTTTTCTAAATCTAGATACGAATCATAATTTCAATATGATTATCACTTGCTTACGGTGATGGAAAACATCGCGAGTGATATACGTGAGTATACGGTGATGGAAAATCTAACTAATTTTCGAAAGACGTGAAATCCGCCAGCCCGCACTGAGCCAGAGTGGATTATAGTCAGAATCCCCTTCGTATTGAGGGTAGGCGCTTGCCCAGGAGTGAGCTAAAATATTATTATTTTATTTATTTATTTTAAATCAAAACAAATTACATTTTTAAATATTAATAAATAATAATTACGTTAATTTAAAAATAAAAACAACAGTTCCCCACCGGCATCGGGAACAGGGTCCTAGTTACCGGTCAAGGCTCCAGGGAGAGGAACCTCCTCACTATCCTACCCGTTTCCAAGAGTACCCTTAATGTGTTTGTCGAGGCTCTTGCCCATTAGGCCATGGGCGGAAACGACTATCAGTACAATGATAGCCCATATCAATATCCCACATGTCGACAACCTCGTGAACCAGATTATTATTTTTTATTATTACGTTACAGCTTTGACTGACCATTTTTTAAGTAACCATATGTAAATAGTGGTGCGGTGGGCATGTTGTGTGACCCGTGCCGTGGTTCTACTGGCCGCTGGGTACTACTACGATATTTTCCTACACTTGTATTTGGCTAGATCACAACAGCCAAATGTGTTATTTTCAACGTCAACATAAATAGTCGTTCGACGGCGTCTTTACTATTTGCTTGTTGCAACTTCGTGTTTCCTAGAGACAGACTTTAAAATTGAATACATAACGTAAGTAAGTAATTGATAGTTCAGCAGACTTCACTATTTTCCAAATCTTAATAAAAAATATGCCCTGAGCTTTACGCAACAATATTATTTTCAAGGAAATATTGAAATATTTTCATTTAAAATGCGAATTTTATTGCACCGACATTGAAATATATGTATGTATTTGCACACGTTAGAGATCTTGTGTATAGAAGTAGGTCATGCAGTTCAATACCATTATTGATAGATATTGTCCTCCAATCACACTGTACGTGAAGGTATACGTAGGGGGTAGGTACATAGGACAATCATTATCATCGATTGATGATGATAAATTCTCTAACATAGTTCAAGATAAAGTTATACTTAGTATATTTTTATTTGACTACCCTGACCTGTCATCTTAAGATAAGATAAGATTTATTTGTTCAAACATGAGTGTACATACAAATGCATGCAAGATGTTATAAATGAAATGTTCTATTCATGTTTGCCATGAAAATGGCCTACAATTATTGTAAGTATTAAAAGCTAATTAAAATATATTATAAAAATAATAATAATGAAAATAAAAAAATTGGAAAAAAAAAACATTAAAACAATTATTAAATGGATATAATGTTCGTAACAATATGGATAAATTTACAATTATTTAAAACTAGCTGTACCCCGCGACTTCATCCGCGTAGTATTGGATTATTGGGTTAAAAAGTATCCTATATGTTAATCCCGGTTATAATCTATCTGTGTTCCAAATTTCATCCAAATTCGTTCAGTAGTTTTTGCGTGAAGGAGTAACAAACATACATACATACATACATCCACACTCACAAACTTTCACATTTATAATATTAGTAGGAAGGAAGTATCACTTAAAAAATCTGAAATATTATAATATGCTTTATCTAATATGATTTTTTTAAATGCGTCATTGCTGAGCTCTTTCCAGCTCTTGGGCAATTTATTAATATAATTGGAGCCATGCAAAAGACACTCTTACGCATAAGTGCAGTTTTTGAAGTGTGAAGACAAAGCTTACTGTCGTCGCGCCTGTTTCGAGGAGCTACGTCTGATAGACGAGGAAATAGATTTTTATTAGTCTTAACGAACATAGCAATTTCCAGGATGTAGATAGATGGTAGCGTCAATATTTTATATTTTATAAAGAAGGGGTGGCAGCTATCAGTCATTTTTAGATTAAACATGGATCTGAGGCACCTTTTTTGAGATTTAAACGCACTTTCCTTATCTGTTGAATTTCCCCAGAAAATAATGCCGTATGTTAATATAGATTCCGCTATGCCATAGTAGGCAACGAGAAGCGCATCCATATCTAGAACTCGCGAAAGTGAGAATAAGGCATAAGCAGCTTTACTTGTTCTTTTACAAACTGTCTCAATATGAGAATCTCCAGTTTAATTGGCTGTCAATATTTAAACTTAGAAATTTTGTAGTTGGAACTGTGTCAATAGTGCTATTATTATATGTAATGTCAAAATTATTAAATGTCTGTCCATGTTGGCTGAAATGCATTATTTTAGTCTTCTTAATATTTATTTTTAAATTGTTTCTATCTAGCCATTCTGTAATATTTTTTAGTGTATTATTTATGTCATTTTTATATAGGTATTTGTTTTTACATTTTATCGTTACTGTACAATCATCTGCAAAGAGCGTCATCGGGTGTTCGGTCGAGCTCGGTTTGTCATTAATGTAAAGAGTGAAGAGTAAAGGTCCCAAGACACTACCTTGTGGGACACCGTAGATGACATATCGTTCTTCCGATCTAAAAGTCTCTTCGCGTTTTGTAGTAGCGTTTATTCTCTTTATTTCTGTTATTTGTTTTCTGTTTTCAAGATAAGATTGTAGAAGTTTTATTACATTACCCCTTACACCGTATTTTTCGAGTTTATTTAATAGTATATCATGTTGTACGTAGTCAAAAGCCTGTGTCATATCACAGAATATAGCACACGCTGGCGTATTCTTGTCCATGTTTGATACAACTGTATGTAAAAAATCATAAATGGCCATGTTTATGGTTCTTTTTTTCTCTGAAACCCTTCTGTTCATTGCACAGTATATTGTTTCTTTCAAGATAATTTTTAAGTTTTATATAAACGTATTTTTCTGTGATTTTTGAGAAGATAGGAATTAATGAAATTGGTCTATAATTATCTATGTGTTCCTTATCCTGTTTTTTAAATATTGGTTTTACTATTGATGTTTTTAAGGCTTTGGGAAATATACCTGAAGAAATACATAAGTTTATAATATAACTTAAAGGTTCACAAATTGATGAGCGACTGCTTTAATTATTTTTGTAGAAACTCATATCCCACACTGGTTGTATTTTTTAATGATTTAATTATTTTCAAAATCATCTGGCAAAATAGGATTTAAAAACATAGAGTCTCTTCTATTTAAAATGTGTTGTATAACTTGGGTATCAGGTCTGGCAGAGGTTTCAATTTTGTCAATAAAATGATTATTAAATATATTTGCAATCGTTTTAGGGTTTGTAACAGATTTATTGTTGATATTAAGTTTGTAAACTGTATTTTTAGGTGTGTTTAGTTTTTTTTATTTATTAATTGCCATCTCGATTTAGATTTATTGTTTGAGTTCCTTATTTGATAGCAATTTTGTGCTCGTTGCGTAAGAATTATAATTTGTTTAAATAATTTTAAGTTTTTTTTTAGTAAAATCTTCATAGGAATATGACTGAAACCACTGTTCTGTTAAAGGAACTCGTGTTAATGAAATTCGGAACGTTAGAGAAAAATGGTAACAATGCTTCTTTCGAGTGTTTCCCCATTACCAATGAACAAGTTGAAGGAAAATCTTCATAACTACGCTACGATAAACCATACTGCTGGGACAACCTGATGGCAGGAAGAAGAATGTGCCGGCCTTTGTGTAGGTCGAGGCGAGGCGACGCGACGCGTTGCGACTGCGGTCGAGATTACATCACACTCATCACACGCAGTATATATTGGCGGGCGAGACCCCACGCTGCATCACTCGACACCAGCTCACGCCCCACACGCAAACAACATGAAAGCTTTTGTAAGTATATCGGGATTATACTTTGTCCTGTCTATTACATATTTCACTTATATCTGGGCATCATGGCACCACCCGAGTTTGCGAATGTTAGCCGAACGACCACTTTGTAGTTGTCAACTTTTTCTATCGACTTTTGATCTACCCTGATACCTGATATTAGATAAGCAATATACAATTTTTCCCAATTTAAAGGTGGTATTCTTCGCGCTGATGGCGCTAGCGGCTGCCGGCAAGCCTGCGGATGAAAACAAAAACGTGCGTGAGAAGCGCGGCTTCCTGGGCGGCAGCATCGGCGGATACGGCGGATACAGCGGATACGGTGGATACGGCGGATACAGCAGCTATGATGGCGGCTACGTGTCCGCCCCCGCCGCCACCGTTGTGGCCGTCAATAAGGTCGTCAGTGTGCCAAAAGTGGTCGACGTGCCGCAAGTGGTCAAAGTCCGCAAGCTCATATCTGTGCCCCAGGTGATCACCGTTAAGAAAGTCGTGCCAACATACTCTGGCGGTTACGATGGCGGATACACTGGTGTATACTCTGGCGGTTACTCCGGCGGTTACGACGGTGGTTACTCCAGTGGCTACTCCGGTGGTTACGGCCACGGCGGTTGGTGGTAAACACTAGTCAACATTCCATGTGCAATATATTTTAAGTAGGAATTTAATAAATAGATTTAACTTTTCAATGCTTTATTTTATTACATGCCCTTCCTTCCACTTTACTTTCTGATCAACAACTATAATGCATGAGTATCATAAACCATAAACATATAACACATAAAGCTATTGATTGATAGGCAATATCACTTATGCTCCTTTCGTTATAAACGCTTGAAAATTCACGAAATTAAAAAACAACCTCCTCCCTAACACACACACATACTTTAAATCAATAAGGCATTCTAAGACCACATAGCCCATACATTTTATGCTTGCACCAATGTGGAACTGTTAATTAATAACTGAATTTATAAAGAAGCCTATAAATCAAGGCGAAGGCACACATCAAGACATTAGTTTGCATATAGAACTAATAATGACAACACGTTTGGGTAACACTACAGACTAGTTGTGGGCTAGTTTACGACACATTGCATAAAACCAGATAATCTAAAGGCTATTCAAAAGGCCGAAATTACAATTGAAAGACATTATAGGTATAGCTGATATGTTGATGCTTGCCAAGGACATACTATACGTTACTATTAATATTTTTGAGTAACGGGCCTTTTAATAAAAAGTAAAAAAATAACTGATATCTAGAGATGACTTTGCGTCTTAGATAATCTAAATTTTCAGAAGATTGTATAATCCGCCCACCCGCACTGGGCCAGAGCTTAGTGGATTATGGCCTGAATTCCCCTCCCCCCTCATATTGAGGGGAGGCCCGTGCCCAGGATTGGGACGTTAAAAGGGTTAATTATTATTATTGTGGTATAATTTCGAGATGAATTGTTTTCTTTATTTAGCGGAATAAAAATATTGTCAAAAAGTGTTAAAATTTAAGTCAATTTTTTATTCTATACCCGATACCTACTCATCCAAACTAAAATCCAATCCAAATCCAATTTTTTTTCACTTAAACTCCACGCGGACTAAGTCGCGGGCACAGCGAGTTAATAATAATTTTGGAAGTTTAAAAATAAAAAACAGTTCCCCACCGGCATTGGGAACAGGGTCCTAGTAACCGGCGGTCAAGGCTCCAGCGAGAGGAATGTCCTCACTATCCGAGCCGTCTTCAGGAGCCTGCCTTCTGGATCTGACCCTTGATCCAGCTACCTAACGAGAGCCTCTTAAGGTGTTTGTCGAGGCTCTTGCCAATTAGGCCATGGGCGGAAACGACTATCAGTACAATGATAGCCCATATCAATATCCCACATGTCGACAACCTCGTGAACCAGATTATTATTTTTTATTATTACGTTACAGCATTGACTGACTCCGTATAGCTGAGTCATACGAGTTTGAGTAACCATACTGTAAATAGTAGTGCGGTGGGCATGTTGTGTGACCCGTGCCGTGGTTCTACTGGCCGCTGGGTACTACTACGATATTTTCCTACACTTGTATTGGGCTAGACCACAACAGCCAAATGTGTTATTTTCAACATCAGCATAAATAGTCGTTCGACGGCGTCTTAAACTGGTTTTATATTATTATTATTTTAAAACAATATCAGTCCCATTTCATACCAAAATTACTATTTGCTTGTTGTACCTAACTTCTTTTTTACTAGAGACAGACTTTAAATTTGAATACGTAACGTAAGTAAGTAAGCAATTGATAGTTCAGCAGACTGAACTATTTCCCAAATCTTAATAAAAAAATATGCCCTAAGCTGTACGCAACGATATGATTTTCAAGGAAATAGTATAAATACTTTCATTTAAAATGCGAACTTTATTGCACCGACATTGAAATATATGTATGTATTTGCACACGTTAGAGATCTTGTGTATAGAAGTAGGTCATGCAGTTTAATACCATTATTGATAGATATTGTCATCCAATCTAGGTGTTATACACTGTATCGAGCATATTAAAACTGTTGGTGAAAAAGGGAAACGTAATTTTTATGCTCTGCGAGAATATCTACGGTGACTTGGGGACTTTACTTCAATTCGCTAAAGATTATATACGGGGCTATGTACTTAGGCTGCATGTGCTACGGCGCACCGGTGTGGGCCGACAGGGCCACTATAGGGGCGGCACGGGGTAAATTACTACAAAGGCAACGTTTGGCGTTAATACTTCTATGTAAAGCATATCACATGGTTAGTACCGAGGCCTGGCCAGTTCTGGCTGGTGTGCTCCCAGTAGACCGGAAGGTCCAGAGCGCTCTAAAATCGCTAGATTGTTTAGTTCGATATCTGTCGTCTACAAAGATCTTCTGACGGAATGGCAATCCAGATGGGTCACAACAACTAAGGGCCGCCACCTCCACCAATTATTTCCATGTGTTTGTGAACGTCTGGAGAGAGCGTGGTTGGAGGTAGACCACTGTTTGGCTCAATTTCTGACTGGGCATGCAAACTTTAGGAGCAAATTATTATACTTCACATTGGTTCGTTCTCCTTTCTGTCAATGTTCGACGCCGCAAAACAATAATGAACAATCTACACATCACATCCTATGGGAGTGCAGTCTCTGGCACAACGAACGGACTACTATGTTAAATAGCCTGTAAATGACTCTGTATGTAGGAGGTAGGTACATAGGTAAATCATATCATTAAATATCGTCGCTTGATGTTGAAAAATTCTCTTACATAGTTCAAGATAAAGATATACGTAGTATATTTTTATTTGACTACCCTGACCTGTCATCTTCATAGGAATATGAGGTATAATCTCAAAATAATATTTACTGAACCAGAAACTACTTTTCTGTATAAAGAACTCGTGTTAATGAAATTCGGAACGTTAGAGAAAAATGGTAACAATGCTTCTTTCGAGTGTTTCCCCATTACCAATGAACAAGTTGCAGGAAAATCTTCATAACTACGCTACGATAAACCATACTGCTGGGACAACCTGATGGCAGGAAGAAGAATGTGCCGGCCTTTGTGTAGGTCGAGGCGAGGCGACGCGACGCATTGCGACTGCGGTCGAGATTACATCACACTCATCACACGCAGTATATATTGGCGGGCGAGACCCCACGCTGCATCACTCGACACCAGCTCACGCCCCACACGCAAACAACATGAAAGCTTTTGTAAGTATATCGGGATTATACTTTGTCCTGTCTATTACATATTTCACTTATATCTGGGCATCATGGCACCACCCGAGTTTGCGAATGTTAGCCGAACGACCACTTTGTAGTTGTCAACTTTTTCTATCGACTTTTGATCTACCCTGATACCTGATATTAGATAAGCAATATACAATTTTTCCCAATTTAAAGGTGGTATTCTTCGCGCTGATGGCGCTAGCGGCTGCCGGCAAGCCTGCGGATGAAAACAAAAACGTGCGTGAGAAGCGCGGCTTCCTGGGCGGCAGCATCGGCGGATACGGCGGATACAGCGGATACGGTGGATACGGCGGATACAGCAGCTATGATGGCGGCTACGTGTCCGCCCCCGCCGCCACCGTTGTGGCCGTCAATAAGGTCGTCAGTGTGCCAAAAGTGGTCGACGTGCCGCAAGTGGTCAAAGTCCGCAAGCTCATATCTGTGCCCCAGGTGATCACCGTTAAGAAAGTCGTGCCAACATACTCTGGCGGTTACGATGGCGGATACACTGGTGTATACTCTGGCGGTTACTCCGGCGGTTACAACGGTGGTTATTCCAGTGGCTACTCCGGTGGTTACGGCCACGGCGGTTGGTGGTAAACACTTGTCAACATTCCATGTGCAATATATTTTAAGTAGGAATTTAATAAATAGATTTAACTTTTAAATGCTTTATTTTATTACAAGTCCTTCCTTCCGCCTTACTTTCTGATGAACACCTATAATGCATGAGTATCATAAAACATATAACACATAAAGCTATTGATTGATAGGCAATGTCACTTATGCTCCTTTCGTTATAAACGCCTGAAAAAACACGAAATTTAAAAACAACTCCTCCCTAACACTCACACATACTTTAAATGAATAGGGCATTCTAAGAGCACATAGCCTATACATTTTATGCTTTCACCAATGTGGAACTGTTTATTAATAACTGAATTTATAAAGAAGCCTAGAAATCAAGGCGAAGGCACACATCAAGACATTAGTTTGCATATAGAACTAATAATGACAACACGTTTGGGTAACACTACAGACTAGTTGTGGGCTAGTTTACGACACATTGCATAAAACCAGATAATCTAAAGGCTATTCAAAAGGCCGAAATTATAATTTTAAAGACATTATAGGTATAGCTGATATGTTGATGCTTGCCAAGGACATACTATACCTATACGTACCTATTAATATTTTTGAGTAACGGGCCTTCTTATTAAAAGTTTGAAAAAAATAACATATAACTTGAGATGACATGAAACATGCGTCTTAGAAAATCTAAATTTTTAGAAGACTGTAAAATCCGCCCACCCGCGCTGGAATAGAGCGTAGTGGATTATGGCCTGAACTCCCTCCCCCCCTCATATTGAGGGGAGGCCCGTGGGGAGGCCGCCCAGGATTGGGACGTTAAAAAGCTATTTTTTTTTTAGTTTTGAGATTAATTGTTTTCTTTATTTAGTGGAATAAAATATTGTCAAAAAGTGTTAAAATTTAAGTCAATCTTTAATTCTATACCCGATACCGACTCATCCAAACCCCCCGAGTATTATTTCGCACTTTAGAAACACCTGCTCGTGGCATCATAATATCGATTGCAATGTTTAGAATTATCAACTTGATGTATCCATGGGAATTGAAACAGTTTAATTTTTGTTTAAGTTAGGAGGAATATTATGAAATAAAAATGTTATATTGTTTTCCTAATGCGGAGCCGTATGTGGAAGACCATCCTTCCATAAATACGGCATATATATTTCGAGCATACAAATGCTCGAAGTATGGATGTGTTGAAATAATATCAAGCAATAAAATCATAAATAAATAAATTATGTCACAAAAACCCAATAACACCTCGTCTATACAAAATATTTAAACTAGAGACTACCTACATTTCGAAAGTCAATTATATTTTTAAACATGAATGCAAAAATGTTGCACTCTCTTTTTAAAATATAGCAACGGGATTCAATAACTTTATTCCGATATATCAATATGCCTACATACGAGTACATCCAACCGAGTAAGTGTCTGAATATTGCATGGTGCTCTGCACTTGCCGACCGAGTAACCTAGCTCGGTAGTTTGTTGTGTCGTAAATTACTAACTATATCGATTGCTAAATAAGTGTCAAGATTATTGTATTATATATTACTAATTAAAGACTTTCAATTATTTTTAGGGTTCCGGACCTTAAAAGGAAAAAAACGGACCCCTTACAGGATCACTTTGTTGTCCGTCTGTCTGTCTGTCTCTCTCTCTGTCTGTCTGCTAAGACCCTGTTTCTCAGAAACGAATAGAGATATCAAGTTGAAATTAATATCATATATCAAACGCTATGATCCCTTGTAGGTGTAAGAAAATAGGCTTCAAAGACAACGCTATCAAAAGATAGGGCCATTTATGTTGCATATTTTAATACTTTTTGCAATTTCCATTATCAAAACAAAGGAATCAACGCACAGCCCAAACCGCTGGTGTCAGAATCATTAAATTTTGACAGTAGGTACCATTTATACCTTAAATATCCACTAAGGAAAGATTTTGTAAAATTCCACCCCTAAGTGTATAAAGAAGGGGGTGAAAGTTTGAATGAGTTATAAAAAAATCTCATCTTAGAGCCATGAAAATTAGTATAAAGGTTACTTAATACTAATTTTCATTCACTAATTTTCTTATTACAAATACAAAATATGATTTTCAGCGTTTTATTAAATTCCACCCCTAAGTGTGTGAAAAAATGGAAAACAGTTTGTATCGGGGTCCCGAATCTGTTTAAGCTGCAAACATGGCTTCAGGTAATTCTTGCTGTAAAAACATGAAACACTGTGCAGAAAATCTATTAAACATGAGGACACTAGCACATGCCACGACATTGCAATTAAAATTATAACAGGAGAAATGGGTTCACTAAATAACGACCTACCGCCGACCTAGTGAAAGTTAAGTTAATTTACCGTCGTTTCTGAATAAACTCAATACTGAGATGCAAAAATCAACCGCAAATACAACTTTGTCTCTTGTGTTTCACTACTTTGGTTATAGATGCGATAAATCTTCGCTATTGAAATGGGTCCGGAAGCCTTCATTATGCATGTCCCAATATGCATATGACCGGTTTTTTTACATACAAATCGCCATAAAGTAATGTAAAGCGCTAACCGCCATAGATTAGACATCAACGAGCGTCGTCTTCGGACGACAGCCAACATAGTATTCATTTTAAATCATGTTTGATTGCTACATACATATATTCTCGATACCCTATGATTGTTTGCTACTAAATGTATTAATACTTTTATGCAAATTTCCGCTTTTAGCGTTTATATTTATATCAAAGAACTAGATTTTGGCCGCGGCTTGGCTTGTATACATAAGTACACGTAAATCTTTTAAAATATATCAAAAGATAGGCGCGCGCGCCGGAGCCTTGTAATGATGATAATATTTATAGTGTTTTGATATCCGACAAAATAACAATGACAAGATATTTAAAACGAAATATATTTATCAGACTTAACGAATCGCCATTGGAATGGATCAGTCACCGCACACTTGCAACGTTATTATACGCTGTTGTCTGACCTTTTAGATACAATAATATTATGCATAAACATATCAATTTCAACATTGATCCCTTTAGCCGTCTGTGGCTGAAGTGAACTCGACAACATCTGTAAGGGCAAGTAATATTTCCACAGATCATTGCTTTTTATGACGTCTCCTTATAGGGTGATAATTTGATTACATCAGAATTATACGCTTCCAAATTGTATTAATTGTATAATACAGCGACTTTAAGTAGGTAATTATAATAATTGTGATCAGTGTAATGGCGGCGCTGCGCGCTGGCCGAATACCTGCGCTCCTTGTTGAGTTCATCAAAATATACGCACCTGTTGATATGATAAATACAGATTTTCTGCAGACAATCATCTGCCTGTTAGGCGTTTTATTTTAATTTTAATACTGACTATTCTAGGGGCACACAATACTAATTAAAAAAAAAACCTTTATGAGCTTTTTTTCTACAAATATAGTTATAATTGAGGCATTAATTTGTGTCAATCACTCAAGAGTAACACCCTATAAATAAATCGGTGTCCTTTACCACGGTTTAATTCAATTATCTAAACACAAAGCAACACAAAACACTTTCGATTTACGTGCGAATGTAGTTCAGTATCCTATCACGAAACATTAGCGAGCGAATGAAAAACTATGATTAATTGCCGAACTGACCGCGCGCTTCCGGCTTCCACAATTATTCATTTCCGTTTACTGACGAATTTGTGAAAAACCACTGCAATTTTACTTAGCTACTAGTTTTAATTACAAACATGTCTATTTTGTAACAAAAGATCACTGCTTTAAATAACTGCCTAGAAATATGACCACGTCTTGTAGAAACTAGCAAATTAATCTGGAGTGTAATAATGTGAATACAATATTTATATAGTAGTAGTAGTATTAGTAGGTATATTTTTAATGTGGGAGTTCAACTAAATAATTCAAGTTTCAACAATAAAATGTGTGGCCGCTGAATTTTTTGTCATTAATAAACTAAACATCAAGATAAACATTCTACATTTCGCTACCAATGATAACCTAATAATATATTTCATACGAGCTGTAAGGCCAGCCTAGGCGGTGAATTAATTATAATCAAAACATATGTTTTCGTAACAAAAATGAAGATTTACATAGCTGAATGGCGCAATATATTCGGAGCGCACGACGCCTGTAGTATATAACAAGTCGCCAAGAGCAGAGGAGGCATTCCATCCACCACACCACCGCCAAATACTACCCATCACAACAAAACACCATGAAGTCTTTCGTAAGTATCAATAGAAAAGATTTAAATTACAAGTAGGAAAATGCGACTTTAGGTATTCTCTATTTAATATAACTGTTGTATTATTGTACTTCAACTTCAGGTGTGCTTAGTTCTCCTGGCTACCTCTGCGCTCGCCGCTCCTGAGGGCAAACGCAACAAGCGAGGCTTCCTCTACAACGGGCTCGGCTACGACGGCCTCGGCTCTTACTCGCCTTACGGCCTAGACTATGGCCTGGACTACGGCACCACCTACGGATATGGATTAGGCTACGGAACCGGCTACGGAACCGGCTACGGATACGGCCTCGGGTATAGTTCCCCGCTCATCCACCACGCGCCTGCACTCGTGGCCGCTCCGATCCTGGCGCCTCACGCCGGCGCCGTTGCGTCCTCTGCGCTGATCGCCGCTCCTGCGTACTCCGCGACGCCGACATTGGTAGCCGTGAAGAAGATAATTGATGTTCCTAAAGTGAGTAGACTGTACTTTAATTGCTGAATTATAGGAATTCAATAAAGATTAAGGAGCAGAACTTCAGTGATAAACTACCCGAACATCGAACAGTACCAATTTACAGATAACAGCTGCATTTCGTAAAACACTAATGCCGTTGCCGTTGTTGGTCAGTTCTAAGGTTAGACACGATCTTTTTCAGGTGGTTGCTGTTAAGAAGCTAGTGACCGTCCCCAAAGTGGTGTCAGTGCCTCACGTGGGCGTCGCATACGCGCCCGCCTACTCTTCACTATGGTGAGAGCGCCGCCGCGCGCCGCGCCGGGCAGCCGGCCGCTTGTGGCCCGATGCTGACTTGCCCAAGTCAAAATAATGTTATTGTGATTTATTATAAGTAGTT
Source organism: Notodonta dromedarius (assembly GCA_905147325.1). Lineage (NCBI taxonomy): Eukaryota > Metazoa > Arthropoda > Insecta > Lepidoptera > Notodontidae > Notodonta > Notodonta dromedarius. The sequence continues at coordinate 11,082,128 of LR990174.1, forward strand.
AATTATATTTTGTTAACAATTATGCTTGTTTTGTTTTTATTTAATGAAACTAATTGTATGTTTTTTTCATAGAATCAATCCAAATAAACACGCAAGGAGACATACAATCTCGAGTGAAAATGGAACGCATTCATGTGCAAACCCACACTGTTCCATACTTGTGACATTGAACAGTCGCAAGCTACGGCAACGATGTGACTATCTGGCTATCTTTATAAAGTGAAATGCAATAATTTTATGACGTAACCGATCTACCTCACCACAAGCCATTCATATTTTGTTGATTGAGTAAAATACGTCGTTGTACAGGAATTGCGTGATAAAGTAGTACCTACAGGTATTATGATTGTCGCTAATTTGGTAAAAACATGTGTTAGAATTGGACTTTATAATCGAATTAATAATGAGGAGTAGTGTCGGCTGCGCGTGCGCACACAAGTAATGCGGAAGGAAGCACGGCGCGCCACGCATATCGCCGCTGCTGTCAACGCGATCATTTATGTTTTACAATGTATTGAGCTGCTGAAACTTGGGCCCCCTAATAATAAATTAATCTCAAGGCCTGAGAACAGCCTTGAATACGCTTTTCAAATGTTATTTTGTAATGGTATGACATAAGAATTACATTTCCAATAGTTTTCTCAGACTTGAGATCGATTTATTAATACAGGCCTAAACTATTTATGACGCTTTCATGGGCACGTCGTAACACATGTCAAAGAAAGCGTCACAACCCCACTACATAAACGGCACGACGACGCTGTTAAAAATCATCTGATCGCTGCTATACAAATGTCGCAACATCCCTATGAAAGCGGCGCGACGGGCATACTGTTATTATGTGCTTATTTATACAAAAGTTTCAATTTACTAACTCGTTTGCAACAAAACAAGTCGAACGTATTATCAGCTCTATGCGAATGCGTCGATTACATCCTGATAAAACTGAAGTGCAGAGGTGCGCACGCGCCGGCTGCCAGTTTCGCGCCCGTCGCACGCCGCGAGTACACGCGCCACATGGACACAATCGTAAGTCCACCATTCTATGAAACAGTTAATCAACGAAAAGCTTTAGTATATGTAATTATGTACCAGATGTCTTTTAATACGACATCGCTGTCCGATAAATTCCAGTTTTAAGATTTAAAAATTTGGATAATACCTCAAACAAAACGAGATAGTTATGTTATGTTCTTATCTTATTACAGACTAAACTCCTGCTGCTATCGCTGTGCGCGTGGTCGCACAGCGAGCCGCTCGTCGAAGCGCTACGCCGCGGTAGCGACGGCTACGGCACCTACGCCGGCGACTACAACCAGGACTACGAGCCCTACATGTTCGCAGCCGTGCCGCTACACGCGCCCTTTCCGGTACTACGCGTGCTGTCGCCCGTGCCGCTCATGGCAACCCCGAAAGCCCAACGGCACTCCGCTTCCTTCAAACACCCGGTTTATTCTCGAGCCCCATTTGAAACTGAATATGTCTCCGCTAATACCGACTACGAATTCATCTACGGGGAACCGAATAACGGTGAGGTTCATAAGTCCTACGAACCGGCATATTCCCAACCGCAGTACCAGCCCGCTACGGCCGGCCTCGCCTCGGATCCGGAGGAGGCCATCCTGTACGCCAGGCCCTCCCCGCAAGGCGGGTATGTCTACCGCAAGCGACCAGGGAACACCAAGAATCCGCCGAAAAAGAATGCTTATTCTTCGTCCCCGATCACCTTTAGAGTGCACAAGTATAAAATTATCAAGAACGATCGGTAAACGTGCGGCTGTGAGTTGGTTATGTAGCAATGTCTCGATTGATCAGGTCGACAACTGTATATAATAGTCAGAGTAAACATACCGTCGTAAATAGGAAAAAACTTTATTTTCTTAAATTACGGTTAGATATTCATTTACCTTAAATAGATTCTTGGTAGGTCTACTTTAGGTAAGTTTCGTCACTCAGTACATTTGTTTTGATGTAAATAATAATGTTACATAATAAAATAGATGCTGACTAATTAAACTCAGTAGGTAGCTACAATTTAGATTATTACCTACTGTATTACTAGTTTATGTTACTTAAAACTACTTACCTAAATTAATACCGCTTAGTAAATTATATAAGTAATTTAAATGTTTGTATTTTTAATTGAAACCTTGTTCCTAGTCCAAAATGTCTAATGTATGAAATGAAACCAGTAGATTTTTAGTTTATTTATTTATTTGGGTTACAAATAAAACAGATAACAATCACTCGTAGGCCCAGCGCACACCGCTGGAAGCGTGGCGGAGCGCAATTGAAGACAACAAATTAATATTAACGATGTAACGAATATTCGCATTCGCATTCGCGAATATTCGCATATTTTTAGACATTCGCATTCGCATTCGCAAGAATCTATGCGAATGTTTGGCGAATGTTATTGAAAAATAAAAAGGAAATTATAAATAGATGAATATGGAATGATAATACAACTAGTGAGAATGATATGTTTTTTCAACAAACTTGCTCATAGGGTGGCTTTTATTTTTTTAATCTTAGTAAAGAGTTATCGTAAAATAGTAAATATTTTATAAAATAAATAAACAATGTTTATTAAATTTCAAATAACATAATAATTGTTAACGACTTTGCCAGACCCACAGATAAATATAACCAATTATTGGCTAAATATAACCAAATAATAAAATAGTAAGAAATTCTGTTACTAAATTTATTAAACCGGCATTCATAGACATCCTAAGGCAAAGTGACATAAACCTGTATTTTCTTTTCGGACTGATGAAAAGTTCGTATAAGGATTTTTAATTAAAATAATTAAGTTGTGATTAGACTGAGTGCACAATCAGTGGTGCGTAGGTATGAGAATCTGTACAAACTTTCGACTTTTTTAAATTAATTATATTTATTTTAAAAGTAATTAACTATTTATTTCTTATAATAAACCATTTATAATGTGGTTCTAATTTAAAGGACGAATCTTAGCTACTCACGTAAAAAAGGCCACTTTTAAGCTCAATATTTCGTAAACAGGAATTAATATTGAAAAATTGTCAAAGAAACCTTAAAATTATTTTTAAATACCTGAGTAAACCTTTTTTTTCACTCCCCTTTCTTAAGTACGGGAGGTACAATGGAATAACTTTACTCTCAAAATTTAAATACACAATTTTTTAGCGATACATAAACTCTATTTTTTGCCAATTTGCAGTATTTTAGCCCAAATTGTCTCTGAATAAAATTACTGTGATGTCACAGGGATGGGCAGATGGACAGATGGACGTGGCGTTCATTCATCCTACTAATTCTCTAGGTCTTAAACAAATTCTTAAATTGTTTTTTTTTCAATTAAGATTGTAATATTTGAAATATTTTTTACTCGCAAGTGTGTAGTAAAATGTCGTATGAAACACCTTGGGTCCATCACATCCTTCGCGTTAGTGACGGGCTGCAAAACATTCTCGATCGTAATGTAATGATCAACTCAAGCCACTTATTTACTTATATTTGTTTTAAAAAGAATATGGAACGGTCTTGTTCTTGTTAGTCTAATTAAAATATTGACAAACTCAATAAAATTTGAATATAAATTAAATTTCATTAATTCAATAATTGTAAACTACCCTCAAATCAAAACAAATCTCTTCGAAATATCTTCATGTGACTAACTTCGTTCTTCCAATCTGTATGGGTTCGGCTATGTTCGGCCGACACGAAATGTCATGCCAGCTTAACATTTTGCGCGCTGTTTATTAACCCCCGACGAAAAAAGAGGGGTGTTATAAGTTTAACAAGTATATCTGTGTATCTATGTGTCTGTCTGTGGCATCGTAGCCCCCAAGCGGATAATCCGATTTTGATTTTGTTTTTTTGATAGAAAGGTATTCTGATCTAGAGTGTTCTTAGTTATGTTTCATGAAAATCGGTTCAGCCGTTTCAAAATTAACAGCTCTTTTGTAGTTTAAAAAGTCGTCGCACCGGGGGTATTTTTAATTTTCAATTTAGAGTTATTTGAAAGTCAACATTCGCATTCGCATTCGCGAATGTTGGAGCGAAATATTCGCATTCGCATTCGCGAATGTCAAAAATCCAACATTCGTTACATCACTAGTACATACAGGTCACAGATATAGAATTTGACATAGTCCTACTTATATATATGCGAAAGTTTGTGAGTGTGGATGTATGTTTGCTACTCCTTCACGCAAAAACTACTGAACGGATTTGAAAGAAATTTGGAACACAGATAGTTTATAACCGGGATTAACACATAGTATACTTTTTATCCCGATAATCCCGAAATTTTTGTTAAGTTAAATATTACGCGGACGAAGTCGCGGGGCACAGCTAGTAACATAATAAAACAGAAGTGTACACTAGCCTCAAGATAAAGGAAGACTGACTGCATCCTAAAATTTTAATTTGTACTTTGAAATGGCTTAATGCAATAAGCAATCAACAACAACAAACAAACTTGACATCAGTCGACTGACACATGAGTGACGTGTTGGTTAGCTTTGACTTTTGTTTGACATGTCAAGCAAGGAAGTATTCAAAGAAAAATTTTGTTTTTCTGCCAAAACGCCGAATTACTTATTTCGTTCAAAAGAAAAGCAGTAGTTCATAAAACACACATCACAGTTTAAATATCCTTATTATGCCTCGAGTAAAAATTGACTACATTGTTAGTTTTAGCAGCGAAGACCCTGTGAGTACTTGATATAACCTGTACTGCGTTTCTTTTATTTATGTATAATTAATAATAAAGCAATATCCATATTCATTGAAAAGTGATTATCGATATTTGTATATTTTTTATTTTTTCCAAATTTATCGACTGTAATAGCTGCTCATTTTCGCACAAAATATTTGTGTACAACTTTAAAAAGGGTCCACATAAATAAAAGAATAAAATACTTAAATATACGTATGGGTAGGTTGTTGTATTTACTCAACAGCATAGTGGTCATTATGAAATATAAAAAATTATGTAAACTTATCCTAAAGTTTATCATTTGGGTCAGGACAACCAAGCGAGTAACCTATTAGCGTGGGAGGTCGGCAAGAAGAAGTGGCTGTGCGGCAAGGGCGAGAGCTCGTGCTCCGTTGTGCTGCAACTCACGCGAGCTGTTCAGGTGAGAAGGCTCAACTGAACTATATAAGTATATAATTATATTAAGATCAACCAAACATAGAAGTTTCTTGAATACTTATGTTCCAGATATCAGCAGTACACATTGGGGCCCACCATACTGCATTTGTGGAGGTGCTGGTGGGACGCTCAGAGAAACCAAATGAAGACTTCCAGGTTTCAAAATATTATAGTTTTTTCCATGCAAACAAAATGCTTCTACATCAAAAGGTTTCAATGGTTCTTACCTCGTGGATTATTTTACTCTGTTACTTAGAATTTTAATAATTAGTTGTAGTAGTGATCTTTATATAAGTTGAATTCTACATAACAGGTGCTAGTTCCAAAGTGCGTGCTCCTGTCTCCGTCGGAGTCGCGGCGCGACGAGCCGGCGGCGGCGGCGCGCGTGCGCTCCTTCGCCGCGGAGCAGCTGCTGGCGCCGGCGCGCGACCAGCGCTGGGACCGCGCGCGGATCGTCTGCTCACAACCACATAATAAACACTGCAAAGTAAGTGCCATTCTATCAATCGTTCTTCTAATTAAATCTAATATATTGTCAATTGCTATTTTGGTCTAATGAAAGCTCAATTATAAGACCATTTCTGAATAAAATTATTACACCATTAAACTCTATTATGAATTAATTACCAGTTTTTTTTTAAACATCGCTATCATTATGAGCTAGGTACTGTGCTATCAACAATGTACCTACTTATGTAAATATGTTATTACAGTTAAACTGAATATAGTGCATTTGGGCAGTGTCACATCTTTTGACTTGTTCAATGCAATCCATAAGTTGAAGCAGAGTTAGCTATTTTCATTTATCTGCTTCCAAGTATGGACTATCGTTCGTGCAAATTTACGAGCCGGAGGGCGCGGCCCCGAGCGGCGCGGCGCCGCCCGCCAGCGCGGTCCCGCCCCGCGTCCTCGCACTCGACCCGTTCTCCTCCGATGAAGACGAATTCAAGCCGGGCGAGCTGTTCAAAAAGCACTTCCAGAAACGAACACTGGATACACAATCCAATAATACTGATACAGGTAAAGAAAGTGCAGGGTTACAAAGATAACACCATGATTTCTAGTCTTAAATCATCTATATTCCTGTGCTTTGCAGGTACCCAAATAAGACTAGCGACGTCACAAGCACTTAGAAACATTTCCGACTCAGCTTCGAAACTGATAAAGACGCCCATCGCAAAAACTGCAAGCAAACGACAGAGTCACGCTGACGAGTGCACTGAGGACCGACAGAGAGATAGTCTTCTGTACACGGACGATGACGACAGACCACATGATAGAATAGACAATGTGGTGCAGAGGCATAACAACTGGACGAGTAGAGACGACACCAGCAAGACAATGGATAAAAATGATAAATTCAAAAATATTGTCAACAATCCTAAGAATGACAAAAGAGATTTGAGTAAGGAATCAAACAAAGATCACAACGGAGACTCCAGACAGAACAAGGAGGGCCACAGGTCTCAGAAAGAATCAAATTTGAGTGCCCAAAATTTTTTGACTCATGAACATAGGAAACGGAGCGATGATCATAATGGTTCAATAGGAACTCAGTCTAGCAAAAACAATGACAGCACTGCTAACAATGGTAAAGGAAATGAAAATAGAAAACGGCCGCGCTCGGATACTGAAGGAAAAGGTAAAGATTGGGTCAGTTACTGCTTTATGGCCACCGCCATATAGGGAGATGCTGAGTCACCTTTGGCCCAATAGTATGTCGGAAGGTACTTCAATAAAGAAAACACAATTGCTGCAGGGCGAGCGAGCTCGGAGCCGCACACGCTGCTGCAGGGCGCGGTGCTGGTGCTGAGCGGCTACCAGCACCCGCGCCGCGCCGCCGTGCGAGCCGCGGCGCTGGCGCTGGGCGCGCGCGTGCAGCGCGACTGGGGGCCCGGCTGCACGCACCTCATGTGAGCCGCCTCCCCCGCCCCCGCCCCCGCCCCTCCCCCGCCCGCGCCCCCGCCCGGCCTGGCCGCGGCGCTGGCGCTGGGCGCGCGCGTGCAGCGCGACTGGGGGCCCGGCTGCACGCACCTCATGTGAGCCGCCTCCCCCGCCCCCGCCCCTCCCCCGCCCGCGCCCCCGCCCGGCCTGGCCGCGGCGCTGGCGCTGGGCGCGCGCGTGCAGCGCGACTGGGGGCCCGGCTGCACGCACCTCATGTGAGCCGCCTCCCCCGCCCCCGCCCCCGCCCCTCCCCCGCCCGCGCCCCCGCCCGGCCTGGCCGCGGCGCTGGCGCTGGGCGCGCGCGTGCAGCGCGACTGGGGGCCCGGCTGCACGCACCTCATGTGAGCCGCCTCCCCCGCCCCTCCCCCGCCCGCGCCCCCGCCCGGCCTGGCCGCGGCGCTGGCGCTGGGCGCGCGCGTGCAGCGCGACTGGGGGCCCGGCTGCACGCACCTCATGTGAGCCGCCCCCGCCCCTCCCCCGCCCGCGCCCCCGCCCGGCCTGGCCGCGGCGCTGGCGCTGGGCGCGCGCGTGCAGCGCGACTGGGGGCCCGGCTGCACGCACCTCATGTGAGCCGCCTCCCCCGCCCCCGCCCCCGCCCCTCCCCCGCCCGCGCCCCCGCCCGGCCTGGCCGCGGCGCTGGCGCTGGGCGCGCGCGTGCAGCGCGACTGGGGGCCCGGCTGCACGCACCTCATGTGAGCCGCCTCCCCCGCCCCCGCCCCCGCCCCTCCCCCGCCCGCGCCCCCGCCCGGCCTGGCCGCGGCGCTGGCGCTGGGCGCGCGCGTGCAGCGCGACTGGGGGCCCGGCTGCACGCACCTCATGTGAGCCGCCTCCCCCGCCCCCGCCCCCGCCCCTCCCCCGCCCGCGCCCCCGCCCGGCCTGGCCGCGGCGCTGGCGCTGGGCGCGCGCGTGCAGCGCGACTGGGGGCCCGGCTGCACGCACCTCATGTGAGCCGCCTCCCCCGCCCCCGCCCCCGCCCCTCCCCCGCCCGCGCCCCCGCCCGGCCTGGCCGCGGCGCTGGCGCTGGGCGCGCGCGTGCAGCGCGACTGGGGGCCCGGCTGCACGCACCTCATGTGAGCCGCCTCCCCCGCCCCCGCCCCCGCCCCTCCCCCGCCCGCGCCCCCGCCCGGCCTGGCCGCGGCGCTGGCGCTGGGCGCGCGCGTGCAGCGCGACTGGGGGCCCGGCTGCACGCACCTCATGTGAGCCGCCTCCCCCGCCCCCGCCCCCGCCCCTCCCCCGCCCGCGCCCCCGCCCGGCCTGGCCGCGGCGCTGGCGCTGGGCGCGCGCGTGCAGCGCGACTGGGGGCCCGGCTGCACGCACCTCATGTGAGCCGCCTCCCCCGCCCCCGCCCCCGCCCCTCCCCCGCCCGCGCCCCCGCCCGGCCTGGCCGCGGCGCTGGCGCTGGGCGCGCGCGTGCAGCGCGACTGGGGGCCCGGCTGCACGCACCTCATGTGAGCCGCCTCCCCCGCCCCCGCCCCCGCCCCTCCCCCGCCCGCGCCCCCGCCCGGCCTGGCCGCGGCGCTGGCGCTGGGCGCGCGCGTGCAGCGCGACTGGGGGCCCGGCTGCACGCACCTCATGTGAGCCGCCTCCCCCGCCCCCGCCCCTCCCCCGCCCGCGCCCGCGCCCCCGCCCGGCCTGGCCGCGGCGCTGGCGCTGGGCGCGCGCGTGCAGCGCGACTGGGGGCCCGGCTGCACGCACCTCATGTGAGCCGCCTCCCCCGCCCCCGCCCCCGCCCCTCCCCCGCCCGCGCCCCCGCTCGGCCTGGCCGCGGCGCTGGCGCTGGGCGCGCGCGTGCAGCGCGACTGGGGGCCCGGCTGCACGCACCTCATGTGAGCCGCCTCCCCCGCCCCCGCCCCCGCCCCTCCCCCGCCCGCGCCCCCGCCCGGCCTGGCCGCGGCGCTGGCGCTGGGCGCGCGCGTGCAGCGCGACTGGGGGCCCGGCTGCACCTCCCCCGCCCCCGCCCCCGCCCCCTCACGTGCGCTCCCCCTACAGCTGCGCGTTCCCGAACACGCCGAAGCTGCGGCAGGTCCGCGCGGGCCCGGGCGGCGCCGGCGTGCCGGTGGCCCGCGCCGAGTGGCTGGAGCGCTGCGTGGCGCGCCGCCGCCGCCTGCCCTGGCGCTGGTTCGCCACCGAGCCGCAGCACCGCCGGCCCCCCGCCGAGGGCGAGGACGAGGACGAGGAGGAGGACGGGGGGGGCGACCGGCGGCGGGGAGAAGCCGAGCCGGGTACGTTACATCTCCTCAGCCCGGATGAAATGCGCAGAATATATCACTAAGCTGAACCGATATACTGTTGTGGTCATATAATTAAGAACGATTTGAAATTCTGGAAGTTTTTATTTAAATAATGTCATACACAGAGATGTGTACCTTCTGAGAAGCAACTAGTCATGTTATAAAATAGCCACATTAATAGAGCAACGTGGCTTAGGAATAACGAATAAATTGGTCAACTATTTTTTCTAAAATTTAATTTATTTTACCAAAGTAACACATTCAAATAGTACTGAAGCTGGACAAATAATTAAGAACGATTTTGTTAAACTGAACGGAAATTGTTTTGTATGACATTTACACTTAAAAAATCACAATAATTTGTAAAGCGAAAAATTTAACAAGCAATTTAATACATTTCTAACTAAAATTAATAGTTAATAGCATGTCCACGGCTTTTAATCACTGCTTTACACCGACGAGGCATTCACTCTATTAATTTTTGTCATTTCGCAAGAGAAATAGAGTTCCATTCTTCTAAAAAAACGTCGTACAGCTCTCTTAAATTACCACACTGAGTATTTGAAACCTTTTTCTTTACTTCAAACCACAGATTCTCTATTGGGTTTAGATCTGGGCTGTTAGCTGGCCCGTCCAAGACAGAAACTGATTGCGCTGTAAGAAATTCCTTTACGGTGCGTGCAGTGTGCTTTGGATCATTGTCGTGTTGGAATGTCCAAATAACCGGTAGAACGTCTTCAGCATAAGGTAACACTGTTTCTTCCAGTATATTTTTGTATTGGAATTGATCCATGTTACCTTCTATCAACTTTACAGGTCCAACACCATGTCCAGGAAAGAAACCCCAAATTCCACCACCGTGCTTTAATGTAACTTTCGTGTACTTAGGGTCGAATGCTTTATTCGGGGGACGTCGTACATATTGAACCATCAGAACATACTCTGTTTATTTTCGTCTCGTCAGAAAAAAGTAAATTTTTCCACTGCCGCACAGTCCAGTTTTCATACTTTCTCGCAAATGCAAGCCGGGCTCGACTGTGGCAAAGTTTCAACATGGGTACCTTCCTTGCTATCCTTCCGTGCAATTTTTCTTCTACCAAACGTCTTCGAATAGTGCGTGCTGAGATTGCTGAAGGGTTATTTTCACCAAAATATAATTTTCGCAGCTCGTTTGACCCTTTAAAAGGATTTTGTTTTGCCATACGAACGATGTTTCGGTCATCTCGAGGAGTTGTTTTTCTCTGTCTAGGCACACGTGGAACATTCGAAGTAGTTTGATACGTTGCAAAATGCTTTACAGCGTGGAAATCCATCGTTTTTGAACATTGCAGATGGTCGGCTATCTTTTTATAAGACCAATTTTTCCGGCGAGATCTATTATTACTTCCCTTGTAGATTTATTTTAACACAACTTTAATTTTTTCCCATCGTTTTTTTTATAAGAAGCAATCACTTTAATCTTTTACAGCACTAAATGGCGCCAAAATTACACAAACAGTAACCTACAACTGCAAATCGACTAAGTGTTCTCTTTTAAATTTGAATAAATGTATAAATTATAAAGCGTTCTTAATTACGTGACCAGCCAGTAAATAGGAATACTATGTTTAGAAGTAGTGTAAAAAAAGTTTGCCTATTTATTTTTAGCTAATCATGTGTATCAATGAATTCAGTGGGTTTATGGAAACGTTTTATGATACTGAGATAAATAAAAAAATGCATGCAATTAGTTATACGTCTTAGTTTGAAAAAATCTTCCCATTATATCAGCGTTCTTAATTATATGACCACCAGTGTATATATATCTTTTCAGCTCAGTGATATATATCACTCTTGTATATCAGTAGCTCACTAGTGATATAAAGATTTGTTTGAAGACTGAGCGAACTAGCGATGTGTTTTTTACAACGCTATAGCTCAGAAGACCTACTTGTAGGTAAAAACCAATACCGTCTATGCTAGTAATATGTTTAATAATAAAATGCGAAAGCGTGTTTGTTGGTTTGCCCTTCTTTTACGCGGCAATAGATCACGTATATAATACTAACAGTCTTTATCTAACCAAAATATATCACAATCCGATACACTACATACCAAAAACGAAATTACTATTACTCGGCTCAGTCATAGGCGTAATTCGTTAGGAAAGTAACTATAACAAAACGGTTTGAATTAATACGAGCATGTAGCAACTTTGAATGTTTACAAAAACAAAGTCTCAAAATTTGTACTCTATTATATTGATATAAAGGTCGATTTTCCTCCGATCTATGATCCAATAACGGACGGCCGGCCATGTATCGCTAGTCTCTTTCTTTTTTACGTCGTGTGCAATTTCTACCTCATCTGAGCCAAAGAGCTAGTGAGCTATGTCACCTGTCTACTACATGTCAATCACTTAGTTCAGCAACTCAAACTGAAACCTTATCCGTAGAGATATAGAGATACAATTTGAAATCATATGAGCTAAAGAGAGAATAGCTCTTTGGTACCGATATATATTTTTTTTGTCATTAGCTCGCGAGCTACACAACTCTACTCTCGCCCCTAGGATAGGCTCGGTAGCAAGATGGTTGAATGATTAAAAGGCTGATAATGTTATAATAATATGGGCATTTTAATGAAACGGATAATGCGACTCCCCTAGTGTGTTCCAGACTACGATACGGACGAGGAGATCGAGAGAGTGCTCCGAGACCGAAAGAAACATAAAACTGACGACTCCCGCCGACAGTCGCGGGGCGGATCTCCCGAACCGCCCGCCACTGACCGGCCCGACTCCGACGCCGACCCCGACAGTAAACGGCCGGACAACAAAATAGACACGACGCGGACCGCCGGCCCCGCGGCCCCGCGGCCCAGCAGGTACTCCACCGACACGACTGACGGCGAGCCCTGCGCCGGCGAGCCCCGCGCCGGCGAGCCCGGCGCGGCGCTGCCGGACTTCTTCGATGGCTACACGTTCCTTATCGAAGAGGAGGGGATGGATGCGCGGTTCGATGTTCAGCTACTGAGGCGATACGTTCAAGCGTACGGGGGAGTCGTAGTGGAGGTAATCGACCTGGTTAGGGTTGCCAGAGGATAAATTGTTGCTATATGATAAGCGGTTCTGGTAACTTGAGTAAAAGTACTCTAAGTTACTCCTTATAACATCAGCTATCTGCCAGTGAAAGTCCCGTCAAAATCGGTCCAGCCGTTTCGGAGATTACCCGGAACAAACACACAGACAGACAGACAGACAAAAACATTTTAAATCGCGTTTTTGCTATAGGTGTCGTATGTACTTTCATTTGCATTTAGTGTAAAGGTGTAATTTTGATATAACAAACAGACACTCCAATTTTATTTATTTGTATAGATAACCAATTATATACCATTTATTTCGACGTTTGTCATCTTGGGGAACATTTAAAAAAAAAAAATCAGGAGTTGTTTTTGTAGTATTCATGCATAATGGTACAAAACAAGAACGATAACTTTTGAGGGTCGACATTTTCAATATAAATATTTGAATATTTAACAACGACAACAAACATAAATAGATCAAAACACTGTACTTATTATCTATATTAATAATTCCGTTCAGGGGTACGGTAGACTCGATTGAAACCTTACCAGAATAATAAAACATAAAAAAATAATGATTTCGAGTCGACAACATATATCCGCAAAATTCGGATTGTCGAGTATTTTGTTAAATTCTAACAGTGCAAAAGGCAATCTTTCGCCATATTGGCAGTTCCGTCAAGTTTGGCACAGTGCCGCTATATTTTCTATAAACGAATCCCTGTCAGTTAGTGTCAGTGTTCTCAGTGTGTAAATGAGTCTTTATTCGAAATATCTATTAAACTGAGTGGGCCATATTTTTAAAGAAAGAAGAAGAAGATTGAGCTTTCAGTACAAACAAATTCAGTCTTCATGTTTTTAGGGTTCCGTAGTCCCTACGAGGAACCCTTATAAGATCATCCAGTCCGTCCGTCCGTCCCGACCCATCACAGGGTCATAACTTCTCCAGTTTCTGACGGATGTTGATGCAATTTGGTAAAAAAATACTTTAAGAGTAGATCTTACTCTCAAAAATATAAAATGTAGCAAAATTTTTTTTGAGGTACCTCCCCGAACATCGAAAGAGGGGATATATTTTTTTATTAGATTGGTCGGTAGCAGTATGTATACAACTTTAGTATCTATTTAAAACCTGGGGTGAAATTTTAAACAGATTACCTTCAATGACTCGGAACCCTTCATTGTGCATGGCTCGACATGGCACTTGGCGATTTTTTTCGTATTAATTTCAGTGGACAATGCTATACGAATCTATGCCTTGCCTAATATTCTTTGAAAACCGATAACTACAAAAATATATACCTACGTTTTGTAAAAGATTATGTATTATGATTCACATTTCACCCGAGCGACGCCGGGTTTTCATCTAGTTTCTATATGAACTGCAATGAGGGAAAACTAATATTATGACGTCACACGTGCTCGGGTTTGTTCGGGAGCTGTCGGCGTGTCTTCGGTACTGGATTCAAAAATTAATTTTTATTTTGAAATAACTTTTGAATTATTGCGATAATAAAAAAAATAAAAATGTTTTGTTATAAAACTTATATATGATCTTGCCATTTAACACATTTTTTTTTTCAAATTCCCAGTGGGAAAATAGTTTTATTTCAATGTGTAGTATTCGCGTAAATATAAGAAAACAATATGTTCCCAGTGGGAAGTCTAACAGCCTTCGTGGAAGCTCGTTATCATTCTAATAAGGAGGAGAGCTTGGAAACCTTAATCACGATTAGTGTAATCATTTCTTAAGATATGACGGTCCAGTCGATGCTCGGGCCAAATTTGGAAATTTAATGAGCACCACTCCTTTAAAAAACCTTAACTTGAAGAATAGTAAGAAGTGACTGTGTTTTTCCAGGCTTCTCAATTAGACGAGGACAGCGAGGTGAATTACGTGCTATGTATGAAGAGCAGTGCAGCGCGGCAGGCGGCCGGCGCATGCGCGGTCCGCCCGGACTGGGTGTGGCGCTGCCATGGCGCGCGCGCCTTGCTGCCAGCCAAAGACTTCGCCATCGCTTGATTAATTTAACTACACTACGATAGTGCCTAAAAACGATACGTTTTTCTAATGTTATTATATTTTTAAATAAAATTATCATTTTAGTGTTGTTTTTGTTTTACCCTTAGACCATTTAAAGAGTAATCTCTCTGGTTTTACCCACAGGTTATACCACAGACTTCTAAATACTGGTATTACCTTAGAACATAAGTGTATGTTCTAAGGGTATTACCTATTTTTTTCGCATTCGAAAGGCAATCCTACTAATATTATAAATGCGAAAGTTTGTGAGTGTGGATGTATGTATGTATGTATGAATGTATGTATGTATGTTTGTTACTCCTTCACGCAAAAACTACTGAACGGATTTAGATGAAATTTGGAACACAGATAGATTATAACCGGGATTAACATATAGGATACTTTTTAACCCAATAATCCAATACTACGCGGATGAAGTCGCGGGGCACAGCTAGTAGTGTTTATAAGTCTGTGATCAAAAGGTCTCTTGACCTTTTGTTGCTTATGACAGCTTATGACCTATATAGCTTTATGTTGATTGGGCTAGGGATTGATCAAGAATATTATATGGATTAATCTGAATTGACAGTCCTGCTTTGGCATCCTAAATCTATGGTATAAATCGAATAAAGTCTTCAGTGTTTATCTTTATAAGTCTGTGGTCTTGAATGAAACCAAGAAGCTGAGTTGAACTAAACGTTATTTTCTCCAAGAACCAAGAAGATTATATAACGAAGAACCAATCGAACAAAACAATCAACTGACTGACATCACCTAACCAAACGCAGAAAAAACAATCTTTCAAAAACATCATGGCGCTCAACCTAAGTGTCAAGATTCATCCCGTGGTTTTATTTCAAATTGTTGACGCTTATGAGCGCCGAAATGCAGATTCTCACAGAGTTATCGGTACCTTATTGGGTAAGAATTATTTTAGACATTTACAAGGCTTTTCTGCGTCAAAAGCTTCAGTGAAATTTATGGACTTAGTGCCGATGTCATGTGTTGAATTGCATTATTTTCTGTACATCCCAGTGAAATTTCTAACTTGAAAAGCGAAGATACGTATGCGATACGATATTCCTGTGTCCCAAACCTATTTTGCATATTATTTTGTACCAGAGAGTGTTAAACAATTTGGAGGTTATGTTATGATGTTGTTCTGCAGGCACCAGCGACAAGGGTGTAGTGGAAGTGACCAACTGTTTCTGCGTGCCGCACAAAGAGTATGCCGACCAGGTGGAGGCTGAGCTCAACTATGCCATGGATGTGTACGAACTGAACCGAAGGGTTAACGCATCTGAAAACATAGTTGGTGCGTTCTCATATGATTCACGGGTTGTGTTGTTTGATGTTGTAGTATAGAGCGTGTAGCAGTGGCGTATTTATATATAAGTTGAAAAGGCGATCGCTCTATGTTGCTAGTCAGGAAAAGTGATTATCTGGCCTTAATAAAATAATGCAAACTCTTACCTAATAGGTATTACATATTACCCCTAAATTTATATTATAGTTTTTACATAAAATATAAGTCACAAGTATTTGTTTGAAAAAGTTAGCCAAAATTCAAAATTGTTTTTATTCATGTAAGCCAACAAAGCATTTATGAATAGTCAGAATCTACCACCGGTTTGGAATGCTGCTTCCACTGAGAAGAGCCGGCAAGTAACTCAATGGTTACTCTTTTCAATGAATAAAAGATGGTGTACATTCTCAGGAACAGCATAAAAAAATAATATATGCAGGCAACACCATTGCCACTAAATAGCTAATAGTAAATAATAATCATATATGTAATAATGTAAATAAAATGAGAATGCTAGTTTAGTGTGATGTGCATACCTACTCATACTTACATGAAATGAAACGTTTACGAACCAAAATAATAATTGATAAAACAGGGGTGGATAATATGATAATTGCTTTGGTGTGATGCCTTCCATGCTAAGTAAATAAATAGTATTTAACGACAATGTTGTTAAGAGGAAAGTGAGTGGACCAATCCCCGCAAGCAGCGCCCGCGCACGAGCATGACTTGAAAAGCGGCATCACTCTCCTCCCCCCCCTTTGCATTTGCACCACCTGACAAGGACAGAGACATGACACACATTGGAGTCTCAAATTGTGTAGTATTACAGAAATTCAGTCTCAACCTCGACAATTTGTTGTTAGTATAAGGAATTAACTATTTTCACAACTTATATAGGTAATTACCTAGTCTTAGCCTTCATAAGGAGAAGGCAAAATGTATTAAGACCACTAAAAAAGTCGTGTCGCTTCTGTGTATAAAACTGTCGCCCATATTAGGTTTGTGATATCCCTACTGTAGTGACGTCATCCTGATATCTTTAAAAGCGTCACAATTCGCAATAACAATATCAAAGTATAATCAGCATGCCATCATTAAGCATTGTGACACTGATATCTATATGTCAGGATGCTTAGACTATGCCACTAGTTACCTTTAATAAGTATAGGCAGCATATTGAATATTGCCTGCAGTTTATGAGTATAACATATTGCAGGGTGGTGGGCGACAGGCAATGAGGTGACGAATCACTCGTCGGTGATCCACGAGTACTACTCGCGCGAGTGCCGCGAGCCGGTGCACGTGACGCTGGACACGTCGCTGCAGGGCGCGCGCATGGGCATGCGCGCCTACGTGTGCGTCGCGCTCGGCGTGCCGCGCGGCAAGCAGGGCTGCATGTTCACACCCATCGACGTCGGCCTCACCTCGTATGAGCCAGAGGTCACTTGTTACATACACAACAATCACCTACATTTTATTCATTGTGTAATTATGTACATACTCTCACAATCACAGCGACTTCTCCAGTATGTATTTACTTTGGAGTAAAATCCTTGTATTTTCCTTTTTTGAGACTCTTTGAATTGTGGCCTTGTACTCTCTTTCCTTATGTAACAGTACACTGAGCTCTTAGATGCAGTCATTTCATCTAGTTTAGGGCTCCGAAGAATAAAGAATTTAATAAATTATTCTTATACAGGGTGTAAGGTGCATTGTAACAAAAACTGCAATGATACTTAAAACTCAATACGCTCAAGGGCGCTTTTTATGCTAAAACAAATTTTAAAATGTTTAAAAATTTGATATGAAAATATTGACAGAAAATTCCAAATCTGGGGGATTCCAGAATCATGAGTTGAATTCACGGTATCAGTCTTCATTACAATGTCCGTTACACCCTGTATACAGGAACACAATGACATCATCAATTTTGTATATTTCAGATAGTAGGTATGCAACTGTGCCAGAAGACGATGGGCCCGGGCGGCCGCTCGCGGCAGGTGCAGCCCATGATGGACCTGGCGCAGGTCGCCGACGCCGCGGCCAAGCTCTCCTCACTACTAGATCAAGTGAGTTCTCACTGTACCAATCTGTACAAATAAATAAAATTGGAGTGTCTGTTTGTAATATCAAAAAAACACCTTTTCACTAAATGCATATAAAAGTACATACGACACCTTTCACAACATCGCGATTTAAAAAAAAATGTCTGTCTGTGTGTTTGTTCCGGGTAATCTCCGAAACGGCTGGACCGATTTTGACGGGACTTTCACTGGCAGATAGCTGATGTTATAAGCAGTAACTTAGGCTACTTTTATTTTAGAAAAACAATTTAAAAAATGGGTCCTGTCTCGCGGGCTCAGAACGCGGGAGCAGGCTTTTTGTTAAGTTAAATTCCACGCGGACGAAGTCGCGGGCTCAGCTAGTAATGTCTATATAATTTTAAGTCTGGGTGCTACCACAGTTTACCCCCTTTTAACACACATTATTTACAAGCATGATATTATTGCAATGAGCATATGCCGCCAGGTCCTGCAGTACGTGGAGGAGGTGCTGGCGGAGAAGACGGAGCCGAACAACGCGGCGGGCCGCCAGCTGCTGGAGCTGGTCCACTCCGTGCCCAACCTGGCCGCGGACACTTTCGCTGACGCGTTTGCTTCCAGTGTCAAGGATCTGCTTATGGTTAGTGCCTCAGCTTTACAATATTCACAAATTATAAGGAAGTTGAAAATTATAAGGAACAACCTATGACTTATCAATTCATTTCTTCTTTTCTGGTTATCTTCTATTGTACTTCGTTCCCAGGTGGTGACACTAGCCCAGTTGATCAAGACACAACTACAGTTGAACGAGAAACTGACGCTTCTAACGTCACAGTAAGAAGTCGCCATTTCAGTACAGATTTGTATAAGTCTCTGCTATTGAGTAAGCCAACCGTTCAGAGGCAAAATTATTTCCAACAATAAATAATTGAAGATCCCAAAATGTATGCTTTTATTTATTACTAGCTGAGCCCGCGACTTCGTCCGCGTGGAATTTAACTTAACCGCTCCCGCTCCCGCGTTCTGAGCCCGCGCGACAGGACATATTTGTTTTTTTTTTCTTAAATAAAAGTAGCCAAAGTTACTCCTTATAACATCAGCTATCTGCCAGTAAAAGTCCCGTCAAAATAAATCCAGCCGTTTCGGAAATACTCTTTGATTTCATGTGTTATTTTTTACGCGGATCCCTAATTATTTTTCTAAAATTAAAGTAGCCTAAGTTACTCCTTATAACATCAGCTAAGTACCAGTGAAAGTCCCGTCAAAATTGGTCCAGCCGTTTCGGAGATTGCCCGAAACAGACAGACAGACATTTTTTTTTTTTTAATCGCGTTTTTGCTATTGGTGTCGTATGTACTTTCGCATTTAGTGAAAAGGTGTTATTTTGATATTACAAACAGACACTCCAATTTTATTTATTTGTATAGATTGTGATTTTTATCAGAATGTCCCCATCTTGCTTAAACATCTGTCACAATCCCAATGTCTTGCAAACAAGAGTATATGAATCAAATAAAAATCATTAACTTATTTAGTTTATTCAAAAACTAAGGATTTTGAAAATGATGTAACAAACTAAAGTAACAACACTTAAAAACCAAAAAAAAATATGCACTATAATATTTTTTTGTACACAGTAACTAAATCATATCTTCCTACACGTGACAATGAACAAATACTGGTTGCTACTTCTTTCAACCACTTGCAAGATATTTTAATGTTTTTATTTTTATACATACAAAGGCTATTTACAAATAAATATCACCACCAAATGCTATTTCCCCTCTGACGCAGGTGTAGTGTGAATGCGAAGACCGTGCATCGCTGCAATCTCACTCTTTAAGGAATCAGTTACCAGGCGATGTTGCTTCACTCGTGTCAAGCCAATGAACTCTTTGGCTTCCACACTAATCTGTAAAACAAACACAGCTTAAACATGTGAATTTAGAGAAAGCTTTTCTGTTCCCTACTGCTTATACATATTGTGTCTTACCTCAAACATAGCGCCACAGCCCCCCGATATGTCTTCTACACTGATGTATGTGATTCCAGGTAGTGACTGTTTCAACACCTCCGAAAGCTGCTGCTCCTTGCTGATGCTGTTTTTTTCGAACGCGCTGCCTCCAGCCGCGCCAGTGCTCCCCGCGGCCGCTCTTCTCTGAGAATATATTATACACTGGTTGTAACTTCTAATTAGAACCTTTGCGTTTTATATACTTACTAATGAAAAATTATACACTATGTACCTACCTAGTTATCGGTAATAATATTACAGCTACTTTCTTTAAGTGAAAGATAGCAGTGATTCGATCAACAAAATAAAGTAAGTTCAGTTAGTAGTAGGCACTTACAAGTCCACTTCGAACGGGTTCCAAAATGTTTATTATGTGACGATACATTTCCGATATGACTGTATAACCCGGTTTATTTATTTATAAATGTCCCTTCACAGTTCTGTCTGCAAAATCTTTTTTATAGCATCGATGGTCAAACATCAACAAACTTATACATATAACCTACTACCGTATAAGTTTGACTGTTGTAATAACATATAACCTACTACCCCAAACACTACCCTACTCAATATAACCTACAAATTTATTAGGATTTTTTCTTTCATAATAATGTTAAAAATAGTGATGTCCAGCCATCAGATATTGAATATCAAAGCTAATGCAATAGAGAAGAGACGGCGCGGGAGCCAAATATTTTATTTTTAGTTCCCAGAGAGATGTTACCAATGGAGACGTGACGTGCTTCATTTTACTAATAAAAAATTCTGTCAGATTTTGGGGGAGACGAGGTAACCACTACAAAGAAATGACGCACAATTACTAAAAAAAAATGGTGTCATTATGAATGCACACTTAAATAAATATTCAACACTAGTAAATTTTACGCACACTAATCGGTCAAATACGTCAACATGCAAGAATTTACGAGTGTAAGACACTAAGTGCATTAGGGAGATACCAATATCGATATTTCTAATAAGATGTATCGATAGTTTCACTTGCTCATCATCACAAAAATATTGCATAGACGTGTGCATGTTTTCATCTTATACCTACTAAATATGAATTATTTGATATACTATATATACTCTTATACAGTACGATGATTTATCGTTGATGCATTACTTAAAAAAAAACCCCGCTCGCTGTGGTAATAAAACATTTAATATATAATATCTTACAACAATATATAACTTACTTAAAATCAAATCTTCACCGATGAGTAAATTATAAGAATATTGAAAAACATTGGAGTTAAAGAGTAGATTTAGTATAACACTTATGTTTAATTTGTAGTACCAATGACACAGCAGAAAATTGAGAATAATAGTACCTTAGGAGGCGTAAATATTCACCCGAATTAAAATGTTTTGCACTTACTGACTTCCACTTGCATGGTTGTTAAAATACGAAAAAGACCCATTCAAACTCAACTTAACTTAAAATTGTTTTTATTCATGTAAGCCAACAAAGCATTTATGAGTAGTCCCACCGGTTCGGAATGCGGCTTCCACTGAGTAGATCCGGCAAGAAACTCATGGTTATTCCTTTTTAATGAACTAGCTGACCTGGCAAACTTTGTTTCGCCTTAGAGGCAATAAATGAGCAGATTTAAAAAAGAATGATTAAAGATTTAATAAACAATTCAAATATAAATAAAAAACAGGTATTTTAATTATTCTTTACTGGCCATGTATATTGGTGCAAGGGTTGCACTCTTCATTGAAGCACCTTGTGATAGACGACATTTTTCGTTTTATTATCATGCGCAAGAACAAATAACGCAAATGGCCGACTCGTGAACATGCCACATATAATTGACCATGTGAAAAGCGGATTTTCTAAATTCAGACCACAAACTTTCAAGGATTGGCCTTGTGATTTGTTAATGGTCATGGCAAATGCAATACTGATCGGAATACCGCACATGAGGTAACACAATATATCTTCGATCAAAGCCTGATTATGTATTTCCTCATTCATCTCAAGATCGTGATTTCTTGAACTTACACGAATTTGATGTAAAATGTCTTCTGACATATTATCCTTGTATTTGTGCCACAGGTTAGATGGGTTGATGTGTCCTATGTCCTTCTCCTGGTTCTAAGCTACCTCCCCACCAAGTTTCTGCCAAATCGGTTCAGCCGTTCTTGAGTTATAAGTAGTGTAACTAACACGACTTTCTTTTATATATATAGATAAAAGATGGTAAACAAACACAGCAAGAGAATATGATCAGGCAACACCATTGTCACTGAATAAACGATGGAAATTATAATAAACGTTATACTCAAAAAAATATAATTTTATCGATACCCGCAATCATAAATTTCTCACTGCTACAACACTATTCAAAATGGCGAACTCGAGATACCATACTACACCTATCAATTATTTCGTCCTCGATTGTTTAATCGATAATGTTTTCGATTTTTATGTCATTTTATATTTTAATTATTTTGTTAGAAATGAAGGGATTAATTACCCCAAAACACTTACATATGAAACGTTACTCCGTCTTTTTGTACATTAGAGGTGTTTGACCTCTTCTTGCAATGGTTTATAGCGCAGGTCGGCATTTTTTATGGAGCACCTTTCACATCGAAAACGATACTGACTTTGATTAAATCGATTCCATAAACAGTTTTTATAAACGTGTTAGACCTTCTTGGTCTAATACCTTGGCAGAGGGGAATGATCATGTAAGGCGGGTCCATACTCTTAATAGTCAAAGTTAGTTCCACCTGACGTTGGTACAACTTTAGCTTTATTGCCATGCTCAATAAAAAAAAAATATATGTCAACGTTAGGGATGCACAAATACTTGTCGATATTATCGATGTTTTGCGCCATGACTAGTGATGTACTTATCGATAATTTGTACGATAAAAATCCGACCGACTAGGCATACTTTTTCATATACATTTGAATAAAAATAGATTACATGTGACATATTTTATTAATATTACAAAGTTTATTATAATTCATCAATTGATTTGCAACAATATTTTTTTCTTTAATTTTGCAGCCCCCTGTTGAATATAACGAAAAAAATAAAATAGGTACCTAAATAAAATACCATATTATGACATTTAAAATTTTACGATTCATATTTTCGGAACTACAAAGAAGCCGTAGTTAGGGCGACACTATATAAATTTATGTGGCAACATTATTTTCAAGTTTGACATTAGTGATTGTCAATTATTTTATTTATAGATGATTGTGATTTTACTTTTAGTTAGTTTATAAGTAAGTAGTTATAATACTGTACAGTTAATGTCGAGTAATAAAATAATCAATTTGTTGGGATAGAACAAGAAGCTTAGAATACCACTGGAGATATCACGTAGAACTATGGAGTGAAGTAAGGTTTTTTTACATATATACATATGCTCTGACCCTCTCACCCTTCATCTGAAATTGCCATGATAAACACAAAAAAATACCCAAACTAACGTGTGATGAGCCAAGATTTCGCAAGTCCATGGTTTTCGTGTCTGTTTTTTTATGGATTTTATTTACATATTACATATGCGTCAATTTGAGAATCCTCTTTTGACTTCAGTATTTATTTTTATATAGAAAACCAAAAAAATATATCAACCGTTCACTTTCCTGATTGTCGGTAGCTGTTATTTTAATAATTTAGCAACACTGATAGAACACTCAATTTGACACTATGGCCAAACTGTCAAAGATTTTCAAGCACTTCACATTTTTAAATTAGTTTAATGCTTAAATAAAAGTGTATTCTTGTAATTTAAACGATGTATTGTGTTGTGCAAAATTGCAGAAGTGTATGGATACCAAACTCAAACATTAAGTTACACGGGTAATTGTATTTTACGCTAATCACCGTATTTAACCATATTTATATTATTTTTAATGGGAGACATAATAAAACATCAATAAATGATTATTATTAGTATTGTGTGGCTATTGATTAATGATATAACAGTTTATGTTGTACTTTTCGTACTATATTCATTTAGTTTTTACATGAACATTTGACCTAAGAAGGGTGACAATCATCTCACTGTATTTCAGATTTTCTGAGTAAGGAAGGATACATAAGTATTATACTAATCATATGTTCCAAAGTCAAAAATATCATATTATTACACTTATATGAGTACCCACCATATATTGTGGTTGTGCTAAGTTTATAAGTACCACAATCACAATGGGTACCTATTTTATGACGGGTGCGTATACCTAACTTTGCCCCCTGCACACTTCGACCCTAGGCAGGAGCCGAGCCGGCGCGGCGTTCGGCTCGCATACGTGCTCGCACTGGTACCGCGCTGTGAGTTAGTGACAGTTAGACCGTCACGCAGAGAACGCGCGTAAGCTCGAATGCCGGTTGGGTTATTTATACAAACAAATAAAATTTGAGTGTCTGTTTGTAATATCAAAATAACACCTTTTCACTAAATCCATATGCAAGTACATACTCGTACAGTACATAGGTAACAAAAAAGCGCGTTGAAGCGGTTTGTTCCGGGTAATCTCCGAAACGGCTGGACCGATTTTGACGGGACTTCCACATATAGCTGAAATATATTAGCTGATACATACCGCATATTTATATTTTTAAATTTTAAGTAATTTTGGAAATGGTTTCACTGGCTTGTTTCATTTTTCTTTACTTGTTTATGATGAGTGAGTTTGTAACGCGTATCAACATATGTGATGTGACTTAAGGCTAAAGCACCCATCTAGCCCGCGAAGTTCAAATATTTTGAGTTGTTTTAGAATTTTTTCAAAATTGACAATAATAAAAGACAAATTTTGTAATTCGCGAAAAAGACTGTGTGCAGTGCATTTATTAATATATCCAACTTACTCTAAAACATTTCAAGAACGACAGCTATCCAGATAATCTGGCAATTTTTGTATATTTAGTGATTTACTAGTATCATATCCACCGTGATAATATTTAGCGTAAAATAAATGTATTAATAAATGCAGTGCACACGGTCTTTAACGCGAATTACAAAATTTGTCTTTTATTATCGTCAGATTTTGAAAAATTCTAAAAGAACTCAAAAAATTTGAACTTCGCGGGCTAGACAGGCGCCTTCACCTTAAATGGTTGTATCTTTTGATTACGGTGACTTGGAAGCTTTATAAATTATTGATTCTTCTTCTTTCTTTAAAAATATGTTCCAGTAATAGCAATAACAAACACATTTAATAACAATACAATACAAAAAACAGGTGTGATGTGATTAAGATTAAAAAAGTCATGATGACATGACTATTCATTATCATCAAACAATCTATTTACTATTTTAATAAGTTTTGTGGTAGCTTCACTTCCACTGAAATTGGGATCACCACTGTTGCACAAGAAATCAATAGCATCAGTGACAGAAGAACTGAGTGTCTGCGCTGCAAGACGTACATATATGTATTTATTTTTATACTATGATAGTTGACATGTCCACCTGTAACTTTTTGGACAATTTTAACCCATCTTTCAATTGCACCATGTGAAGTTCATTAATAAATTTAAATGACATTTCCGTCCGGCGTTGTTAATGTGACCGCAATGAGAACCAAAAGGGCAAACCTTTATGAACTAGATCGACGTCACTGCAACCAGCTACAACCTTCCGGGGAGTTTTTACAGGGCGGTTCACCGTGTTATGATATTAGGCGGGAGTTTTGCAATCCTCATAAGATGAAGGTGATACAACATAGATGGTGACGGAGTGGGACCCACAGAGCCAGTGCCGCGCCGCGTCGTGTGACTGCACTCGTACCATTGTGCCATTGTATCGCGTCAGGAATTGAAGAATGCTAAATATTAAATTATTCATTATATATATTCATTTATCCATATTGTATGTGCGTACTAGTGACGCTGCTCCTGCTAGTGACGCTGCTCCTGCTAGCCGCAGCTGTCGTGTATGGACATTCAATTCAATATCTAATTTGGTTTACGTACACTACCCGTCAACACTTGTGAGTTCACAAATTGAGAGTGAGTTATCCCATCGTTCATGTTATACTGCCATTGTAATCTTCCAGTGTACCTGTTTGTAATTGTATAATAAGACAACACGCATGACATACAAATCATTATTGAAATGATCTGATTTAGAGATACAATTGTTATTATTATTAGATTTATGTTTAAATTGTACTCTACCTATAATCAGACATTTCTAGTAAGCTTTAAAATATGCGTAGCATCTAATAAGCAGTGTACATTGTTAACACATATGTCTTGTAACGATCTTGACTGCGCTTTTGATATGTAATTTTGTACTGGTATGACATAAGAAACATTGACATTTCTAAGATCGCTCTCTCAGACTTGAGATCGATTTATTAATATGGGCCCGAAACCGTCAGTCCTAAACTTGAGATCCGATGTTGTCACCCTAAAGAGAGAAGCAACAAACACGTGACGTTATTCAAGGTCATATTTCTTTGCTTCGAAACGTTGTTCGTGTTAAAACATCCAGTGTTATGTATAAAGTTCTTGGGATAGAAGATAGAATAGATAATTTATATACATTTCGGAATAAAAAAAAAATAGTTGTACACCGGTACGAACCGGTTTTGGTACGGATTGAAAAACCGATTACTTTATTTTAAAGAAATTGTGCATATCACTGTTAATTTTGGCAAGAACCACAGACTTTAAAATACTACGTATACCGGTATACCAAAAACATGCAAAACGATGTATCTATAAAGTACAGACTTATAAACACTACTTGACATTAGCTTGCTACATATCTTTAATCTGTGCTTGACATTCCTTTCGCGTTTATCAAGCGTTTATAAACAAAATTTGCGAAAACTATACCCACCACACCACAGACTTCTAACTTATTATGATCATATAACAGAGAGGTGTTAGATAAATGGTCTAAGTCATATAATGATCACTTTCATTTTCTAATAGAACGACCTTTATTAACAAAAATAACGTCGGTCTGGAACGCTTCATTGTATAAATATAATCTAAGTGTCAATAAGGTCAATTTAGTTTGCTTTAAAGTCCGTCTCACCATAGTATTGTATTCTCTTTGCGTCTCACGAAAGAAGTCCTGCAGACGCGGCGCCACAGTCATGCGACGAAATGTTGTTAACCTCCATTATTTTAGACTCCCCAAAAACTCAATGTTTTATCACTGTAGGATGAATTCAATTTTATTATTACAGTAATTTATTGAAATTTATATAAATTAAAACAGAAAAATATAATAGATTGACGTTGTAGCGAAAATTAGTTCCACTTATTGCCGTAGGTCTTCTTTCGTGAGACAGACTTTACATTGTAGTATTTTATTCTCTTTGGTTTGCTTTAGCTTGCTACATATTCTTCTTCTTCTTTGTTAGTGGCGTTTGTAGCTATTTGCCACAATTCTGCCAGTGTCCGTGATGCTAGTGTCATAAACTTCGGTGCATTTAAAGTTTAGATAAGAATATGGCCAGTGAACTGGTTGAGGCAGAGGGTCCTTTGATCTACTTAACCGATAACTAAAACAAAATACGAAACAACATATAGTACAACACTATTAGTAAGTTAGTTGAATAGGCAATGCTACATATTCTGTGTTTGCTTTGCAATTTAGATTTTCTGTCAAAAACACGTGTTGATTATTTTAAGTTGATGAAAGCCATGAAATCATTATTAATTTATTAAAAATGCCACCATTCAGAAGTGGACTACTTAAAAGAAAAGCTGATAAAGCGAAGGAAATAGATTCCAATGAAGCGTCTAGCGAGGTACCCACCTGTTTATGAGTTTAGTTTCATTGCTTTTTCGAATTTGCTCTTACATGCTAATAAGTTCTTGAAAATTGCAGTCAACAGATGGGCGGGAAAGCAAGGAGTTGATCAAGGGGGATCTCGACGCCGCTGAAGACGCCACGGACTCGGAACACGAGGAGGCAGGGACAGCCGAATCAGACCACGAACAGGACGTAAATAAATATTATATATAATAGAGATAATTATACAACTCTTATGAGTAAACATTTAAGAACTATACTGTATCAACGCTGTTTCAGTTTATCGTTACCTCCCTTCTTCATTATGCTTCCATTTATTGAAAGATAAATAACTATTTTCTGATGCCTTGATGTTCATGGAGAAATTGAATTAGCATTGACTAAAAGTATTTTTTTTGTATACTATACATTTACTGTACCATATTTTTTGTGTTTTCAATAGGAAGTGCTGTATGATGATGATATTGACTCTACATTTGGAGATGATGAAAATGTTGAAGTGGCCACGGATGAATCTTCTGTAGGTTCCTACTTAATTATTTCCTTCAATCAAGATTACCATTGTATCATTTAGAGGTGATAATACTCACAAATTCTTTATTTCTTGTCACCAGGAACTAACAGATTCAGAAGCAGATGAAGAATCTGAGGAAGACAATAGTAATGACTCTGGTGAGAACACTGACAATGAAGAAAGTAGTGTTGACAGCGGAGCAGAGTCGGGGCGGGGGCTGACAGGCGCCAGCGATGTTAGTGATACGGAGAAACCCGCCAAACAGAAGCAGAGAGTAAAGACTAAGCAAAGCACACAAAGTAGTGTTGATAAATTGGAGGATACTATCAAGAAAGCCAGCATGTCCACACAACCTGTGGAGGAGAAAGGTAGGAGCTAGGGTTTGCTCCCAGGAATTCCCGGTACTGGTTTTTCCCGAGAATTCTGGTATTCTTCTCCCCCAATCTAGTACTGGTACTGAAAATATTTCCCGGGAATTTAGGTACTTTCGGGACTTCATCATTTCAGAACTAATATTTTCAAATATCCTCACCATTTAAACTTTCGTTATAACCGAGGTTATCACAGGTCATAGTGGATACGGACTAGGATGTGCAGGTTCGTATTTTATTATTTTCAAACATAATAAAAAAAATCGCATATGATATTTTGACATTAAATATCATGGTGAAATGTAGATAAAAATAATATTTAATTGAATAAAAAAATAATATATACCTGGATATACTGTAAAAAACTAATTTTCCAACAGTTTTGATAATGGAAAATGTTGATTTTGTTCTGCAACTCGACTCCTTATGGTAAAAGTGTGATGATTATGATGTACTCTATGTTTTAAGTTTAACCATAGGCTATTGATGACTTACATCATCAATCATCAGCCTATTACTTTTTAACAATTTCTCTTGCAATATAAAGCATTGAAGTCATCTTCAACCCCCTGCATCTAAAGTCTATTCCAAACAGAATCAAAAACTTTGTAAACAAACCATCACTCAACATAAAATCGCCGATTTCACACTTATTTCGTTATCACTACACTAAATTCTTTCGATTCTATCCAGAAGCACTTCAAAATAGCGTCCGAACGCTATTTCAAGAAGGCTTCTGAACACACCAATGCCTTAATCGTCGCCGCCGCCGATTATGCACCTACACACGCGCCAGTTGCATGCCGCCGCAGGCCGCGGCATGTGTTGCTGGACCCCCCCGACCCACTCACCGCTCTCCTAGACTCAGATGTCGAGGAGAACGACACACGCACACTCCCCACCAGACACCGACCTCGCCGGCGAGGTCGACGAACCTCCGCTTCCGCTAGAAGGTGCGTCTACTTACCTAGACGCACCTTGGCACCCGACAAGCCCGCTGAGTTTCTTGCCGGATCTTCTCAGTCGAGGTCGCGTTCCGATCCGGTGGTAGATATACCCTCGCCACCTCTCCTGGCAGCGGCCCAAGCCGAGGTCGTGTCCCTTGTGGCGCCCTTGAGCTAGCTGCCCCCCTGCCCCTCTGGCTGGAGCGCACTTGCGCTCGCCCTCTGTCCGGGTGAAGTTGTTATGGCCACTCTGGCCAACAACATATAGTCAATTCAAAAAAAAAAAAAAAAAAAAATACACTAAATTCTAATGTGGGAATCTTCGAAAACACTGTCGCCTTCATATTACACTCGTTTTAGATTGTAATTTCAACTAAAACATGTATGTAAAATTTATCGAACTTACAAAATTTTCACTAGTTTGATGTTTTTTTTTTCGAATGCTTTAGTGAAGTGCCGATGTATACAATATTGAATGAATGAAACACAGATTAAAAAAGTGTACAGACAATAGTACATTGTTACACGAGTGGTGAAAGTGACTTATTTTTCCCGAGACGGGGTTTGGCGCCCGAGCGTAGCGAGGGCGCTAATACTTCGAGGGACAAAATAAGTCTTTCACCCGAGGTAAACACTGTGCTTTTCATTACGAATACGAGGAAAATAAAAATAAAAACAGGAATTGGCTAAAGAAATAATACAAGGAAGCATGAACAATTCTCTACAACTCGAAAAAAAAAAAGATCGGATTGCCGCCTATTTAGTTTTTTTTCGTTGGCCGGCCAACTTCATTATTTGGCCAGTATTTTTAATTTTCATTTTTAAATATTTTGACCAAATCTATGTTATTTTAAAGAAATTGTTGAAACTAAATTATAATTAAGTCATTTAAAAGTATATATTCTTTATTTAATACTCAACTTTATGTTATTTCAATTTTACATCGTGCTGTAATTGAGTGACTGTAGAAAAAGTTTGAACATGGTTCCATAGAAATGGAACTAGTTTTTTTTTTATAATTTGACAGCTGTCAGTTGAAAGTGATTCTCCCGGGCCAGAAAAGTATTACTTTCAACCCGCTCCTCAGGCAACTTCAGACCTACTTTCAGTGTATGAGTAATGAAAAGGAATTTTATGCCAATATGCCCAGTGCTTTTTCAAGTAGTTTCAAATAGAAATTAAGAAAATTCATTTAATTTATATTTCTTGCTGATTTGTGTCTACTTCACTATATAACAAGTGCAATTTGCACTTTACACTATATTTTGATCTCAAATTTATTTTACTGATGTCGTTTTGAATTTATATTGTTGGGTTTTTAACTTGAAATAAATAATTATTATGTTTCTCTATTGCGACCACTCGGGCTAAACCCGGACCTTTGGGAGGCTTGCATGAGGACATGGGTCCATCACGTAGAGGTCCATAGAGATAAATTTGATGTTATGTAAGTAAATTCTGGGGTCAACTGCTGCAAATGATGAGACACATACAGTAGCTTGACCCTAGCAGGTGCAGAGAAAATGGGTCGGACTGGGAATTGGTCTATGGGAAGGGTTCGTTATTAACGGTGTGTGACATAATAATACATAAAAATCATAGTAATAATTACCTCTTTTGTTTATTGTTTTGTTGATTTATTGTCCAGCCCGTATTTATCTCGACTGTCGGCATCATATGTACTGCAGATTTTAAGAAATTCGTTCTTTTGTTTATTGTAATTACCTCGCACGTGTTTACCTCGGCTGCTAGACTGTCGTTATGTATTATTATTACAATGTACATATTTTCAGTGATGCAGTAGACATTAGCGTTAAATCCCTTTGCCTTCCCACTTAACACACTACATTTTAATGCATAACAATCGTTAAAATCTAAAAATGGCCCTTTACTAATATTATCTATACAAATAAATAAAATTGGAGTGTCTGTGTAAAATTGGATTGTAATATCAAAATAACACCTTTTCACTAAATGCATATGAAAGTACAAACGACACCTATAGCAAAAACGCGATTAAAATTTTTTTTGTCTGTCTGTCTGTCTGTCTGTGTGTTTGTTCCGGGTAATCTCCGAAACGGCTGGACCGATTTTGACGGGACTTTCACTGGCAGATAGCTGATGTAAAAGGGAGTAACTTAGGCTACTTTAATTTTAGAAAAGCAATTAGGGTTCCGCGTAAAAAAATAAAAACACATGTGATCAAAGAGTATCTCCGAAACGGGTGGACCGATTTTGACGGTACTTTCACTGGTAAATAGCTGATGTTATAAGCAGTAACTTAGGCTACTTTTATTTTAGAAAAACAAAATTTTAAAAAATGAAAAAATGGGTTCCGTCGTGCGGGCTCAGAACGCGGGAGCGGGCTTTTTTGTTAAGTTCAATTCCACGCGGACGAAGTTGCGGGCTCAGCTATTATTAATAATAAGTATTATTATGCATAGGTTATTGATTTCATTTCATAATTATATTTCTATACGTTAATGTAAAGAAACCGATACCTTATAATCAAGTTTATTCCAGCGAATGAAAATAATCCGTTCACTCATTCGTTCATATTCGTTATAGTATACAAAGGCACATCACTAAAACTATTTAAGCACTTTGACGTTTCTTTGTTTACAAAGTTTTTGATTCTGTTTGGAATGGACTGTAGTTTGTGGTGTCCACATCCACTCCAAATGGCCTTTCTAGATCTTCTCAGTACCGGTACTGCAATCCCTAATGCTATGTACATGGGAGGCTGTCATTACAGATTCATGCTACATTGTATACAGTGAACTTTTCAAGTGGGTGTGTATGGCCAAATCTGAAACAATGAGGAATACCAAGAAATACTCAAAGGAGTCTCGGGCCTGATTTTGATGAAAACTAAAATTGCATCTGTATTATTACACCATTCGATGGAAACGCGAATAAGAATCAAATTCTGGGAAGTCTGAGAAGACATTTATTTTTAAAAACCAATGATGCAGTTTTATTTATCATCAAAATCAGGCCGAAGCTCCTCTGAGTATTTTCACTATTCGTCATAGTTTCAGTTTCGGGCATCCACACCCACATGAAGATTTGACCCCGCATAGCAGTAAAATAAAAATATATCTAAATGAAGTAGTATAATGATGCGTGGCCGGTGTTCACGTGCAGACGAGTACGAGTCGGGCGACACGTCGGACGAGGAGGACCGGCGCAACACCACGGGCGCCGTGCCCGCCTGGTGGTACCGCGAGTACCCGCACGTGGGCTACGACCTGGACGGCAGGCGCATCATGAAGCCGCCGCAGCGCGACCAGATCGACGAGTTCCTCAAGTCAGTAGGAGTGGCCACTCCTAATGGACGATATGGTGGACACATCCACTCCATCTAAAAGGAGGACCAATATACATAAAAAAATATATAGTCGGCCTGGGGCCCAAACACCAGTGTCCATTACCAGGCTCGGGTAATGTATAGTAATGTGTTCAATTTGTTCAGGAAATGCGAGGACCCTGAGTTCTGGCGCACGGTACGCGACCCGAGCACGGGGCAGGACGTGGTGCTGAGCCGCCAGGACCTGCAGCTGATCCAGCGCCTGCGCGCCGGCCACGTGCCCGACCCGCAGCACGACGAGTACCAGGTGCGCCGCGCTCCCGGCCCGAGCCCGTGCCCCATCTACCGGTACTTGGAGCTGTTTGTGTTCTCCGCAGCCCTGGGTGGAATGGTTCTCCCGCGAGGTGCTGGCGACGCCGCTGCGCGGCTTCCCCGACCACAAGCGCTCCTTCCTGCCGTCGCGCAGCGAGCAGCTGCAGGTGGCGCGCCTCGTGCACGCGCTCAAGATGGGCTGGATCAAGACCAGGAAGCAGCTCGCCGACGAGCGACGGAAGAAACGGGTGAGAGCTTACCTACTTTTCTTTAGTTAAAAAGCGGTCGACGGGCGAGATCGATGATGATGATTCGAATGGCGATCAATTGCGCCATCGGCGAAACGTGTAAGTCGTGGTCTCACCTTGTGCAGGAGAAGCAGTTCTACAACCTGTGGGGCTCGGCTCGCGAGTCGCCGCGGCCGCGCCAGCTGCCGGCGCCGCGCCGCGCGCCGCCCGCGCACGCCGAGAGCTACAACCCGCCGCCCGAGTACCTGCTGGACGCGCAGGAGGTGCGTGCCGCCCGCCCCGCCCCGCCCCGCCCCGCCCGCCCCGACCTAACGCCGAGTCTCGTGTTGCGCAGCTGAAGGAGTGGAACAAGCTGCAGGAGACGCCGTGGAAGCGCAAGCACTCGTTCCTGCCGACGCACTACGGCAGCCTGCGCGCCGTGCCCGCGTACGCGCGCTTCACGCGCGAGCGCTTCCTGCGCTGCCTCGACCTCTACCTCGCGCCGCGCGCCATCAAGATGCGGGTCAGTAGGCCGCCGCATGCCGCGCCGCTCACCGCACGCTCACCGCACGCTCACCGCTCGCTCACCGCGCGCCTGTTGCAGCTCACCATCGGGCCGGAGCAGCTGGTGCCGCGGCTGCCGGCGCCGCGCGAGCTGCAGCCCTTCCCCACGGGCGAGGCGCTGTGCCTGCGCGGCCACGCGGGGCTGGTGCGCAGCGCCGACTTCGACCCCTCCGGGCAGTACGCCGTGTCCGCCGGCGACGACGGCACCGTCCGAAGTCAGTCGCCGCGCCCGAGCGACGGACGATCCACTATTTTGTGGAGTCCGGAAACGGAGCTCTTTCATTGACACTCTTTTATTGGTTTATGGGGGATCGCATTAGTGACCCCGCCGGTGGCGAGCCCGCGTGACGTGTGCCGTCGGTTGCAGTATGGGAGACCGGCACGGGCCGCTGCCTGCGCACCGTGGAGCTGGGCGAGGCGGTGCAGCGCGCGGCGTGGATCCCGGTGGGCGGGCTGAGCCTGGTGGCGGCGGCGGCGGGCGCGCGCCTGCTGCTGCTGAACCCGGGGCCGGCCGTGGGCGCGCACCGCGTGGCCAGCGCCACCGACGAGCTGCTGCTGGACGCGCCGCCCGCGCACGGCACGCAAGGTACCGCCTCCCCCTCCCGCCTCCACCCCGCCCCCCCGCCTCCACCCCGCCGCTCTCTACCCCGGTGTCGTGTCTGTGGCAGTGGACGAGCGCACGGCGTCGGCGGCGAGCTGGGAGCGCGTGTCGCCGGAGCAGTGGGCGCGCGGCGTGCGCGTCGCCGTCAAGCACTTCAAGCCCGTCGCCCACGTGAGTCCCGGCGCTCGGCGGCTCGCGGCTCGGCGGCTCGCGGCGCGGCCTCGCCAGCTGCAGCTCGTGTGGTGTGCAGGTGGCGTGGCACGCGCGCGGCGACTACCTGGCGGCGACGCTGCGCGAGGGCGCGTCGCGCGCGGTGGTGGTGCACCAGCTGTCGCGGCGCCGCAGCCAGCTGCCCTTCTCCAAGGCCAAGGGGCTCGTGCAGTGCGCGCTCTTCCACCCCACGCGCCCGCAACTCTTCGTCGCCGTGAGTCGCCGCGCGAGGCGGCCGCGTCGCGCCACGTCTCGAGTGCGATCGCTCGTCCGACTCCGAACTAAATTTGTATCGACCTTGCCCGAGCGATTCCACTTATGACGATGCCCCGCGGTCGTTCGCCTTCTCCCGGCCCCCCGGGGCTATTAAATGTCCACCGATTTTGAGTATTTTTCCGAGGCTATAATAACTCGACCTTACACTATACTTACCCCGCCGCGGCCGGTTCGTAATTGTCGTCGGTGTCGGTGTCGGCAGACGCAGCGCGTGGTCCGCGTGTACGACCTGGTGAAGCAGGAGCTGGTGCGCAAGCTGCTGACGGGCGCGCAGTGGATCAGCGGCATGGCCGTGCACCCCGGCGGCGACAACCTGCTCGTCTCCTCCTACGACAGGAAGTGCATCTGGTGAGTCGGGGGCGTAGCGTCCGTCGATCGTCGATAAAAGTAAAATATCGTTCGGTGTCGCGGGTCCTACCCTGTTTCTATCCCAAACGGCAGAAGTCATCATCGATCGCAGTGCACCTTTTGACCGTTGAGTATCTTTATGCGCGAGGCCTCACCGGGCTAGGTCCAGTGGCCCGAGCGGGTACTATCGGTGCGTGCGTGTGCAGGTTCGACCTGGAGCTGTCGTCGAAGCCGTACCAGACGCTGCGCGTGCACGGCGGCGCGGTGCGCGCGGTGGCGTTCCACGCGCGCTACCCGCTGTTCGCGTCGGCCGGCGACGACCACAACATCGTCGTCTCGCACGGCATGGTCTACAAGTGAGTGGAAAACCTAGGTTTATCAATTCGATCAATCCTTGAAAATAATAACGAGACTTGTACTAAACTCATGCTATTATACTTTTTATAACCGACGAATACTCCCCGGACTATGGTCGGTTGCTTTAAAGCTCAGTCGTAAGTGTAGTATAGTAGAGATAGAGTATCCGTGTGTAACGCGTGGGGTGTCGTTGGGGGGCCGGCAGCGACCTGCTGCAGAACCCGCTGCTGGTGCCGCTGAAGCAGCTGCGCGGCGGCGCGCGCGTGGACGAGCTGTGCGTGCTGGACGTGCGCTTCCACCCCGCGCAGCCGTGGCTGCTCGCCGCCTGCGCGGACGGCACGCTCCGCCTCTACACCTAGACATAATAAACACACACCTTATTGTTACACGTGTTTCATTTCTTCTTTATTACCCAGCTCGGGGAGGTACACCCGTAGGCTTTATTTTTGCTTCGGTCCGGTATGCCACTAATCAAATTGATATATCCAAGATGGAATCTAATTTGTTGATGCATGTCATCTCTGTCCAAGATTTAGTCAACTTTGATATTTTGATCCGCCGATTCATGCGATCATTAAGTACTACGTGCATGCATTCATCAGTGATACATTACAAGAGTGCGTTGGGTAGAATATAATTAAAATGTGCACAAGTTACAACCACACTAAAAGGCCCAGCGCACACCGCTGGAGGCGCGTCGGAGAGCAATTGAAGACAAAAATTTTATATGCACCTGAACTACCATGATATACGGTCGCTTGAATAAATTCGCACGCGGTGTTCGGAGTGCCCTCAAGCCAAAGACTACCCCCCTCAAGCTCTTTGGCTGTTTGCGTCTTGGTCTGTGTCCACTGTCTGTCCAGTAAGGGGTGGCGATTCTTTCCGAAAAAGATCGATTTTTAAATCGATTCGAATCGTAACCTGATGAATCGATTCCCAAAAAACAAGGTCCAAAAGATCGTTTTCTAAAAAAACTTTTTTTTTTACAAGTTTGCATTAAGGCTAAAGCGCCCATGTAGCCCGCGAAGTTCAAATTTTTTGAGTTCTTTTAGAAATTTTTCAAAATCTGACAATAATAAAAGACAAATTTTGTAATTCGCGAAAAAGACCGTGTGCAGTGCATTTATTAATATATCCAACTTACTCTAAAACATTTCAAGAACAACAGCTATCCAGATAATCTGGCAATTTTTGTATATTTAGTGATTTACTAGTATCATATCCACCGTGATAATATTTAGAGTAAAATAAATGTATTAATAATAATAAATGCACTGCACACGGTATTTTTCGCGAATTACAAAATTTGTCTTTTATTATTGTCAGATTTTGAAAAATGTCTAAAAGAACTCAAAAAATTTGAACTTCGCGGGCTAGACAGGCGCCTTCACCTTAAGATGTAAATGACTCTTTTCCAAAAAAAATGACCATCATCAAAATGGGTTGTCCACTGACTTTGGCATTGAATAACTCAACAGATGATCAACGTAGGGGTCTTATGAAGTAATTTTTTTATGAAGAAACCTATTTTGATTGTTCTAAAATCAAAATATACTTATATACTCCGGAAAACAACTGAATAAAATGAAATTAAACTTGGCAGTAAGCTCAGATTTCACATGTCCACCCTATACCCTGCTAACTAAACAGTCCGATTACTACCTCAAATTCCGTTAATTATTTATAGTTTGCATGTTTTATGTAATGAAATATACTTCAAGATACAAGATAAGAAGTTAATTAATGTTTCGTAAAGGAAATAAATTAAAATAAATCTGTTTTATTCTTGTCCTCTAAAAACAAGGTAGGCGGAAATTCCACTTAAGCAACGCGAATTAATGGTACTTGGAAAATTAAAAACTACTATTTCTTTACATTTTTATACTTATGGCAACCGTCTTGGTGTAATTTCAAAGAATTTTCGAGATCCCCCTTCTCGTTTTGCCGCATTTCGTTACGAAAGACAAACGAGATTAGGTGTTTAAAAAAATTGTTCCACTAAGCATCAGCGTTTTCTAAGGTAAGACATAGTTTTATATATATTTTGTAATTCCATATTGGTTCCATAACAATCAAATAATGTTTATTTATATAATATATATGAATATTTAATGCTTTTCATGCAAAAATGTTGGTTCGAACAGCCCAAGTCAGACTTTCGCAACGTCCACTAAGCAACGTTATGTATATATGGAACGTAATTGTTCCGTAATGGAATTGTAAGGCTGGGTCTAGCTTTGAGTTTGACTAGTGAGTACCTGCGGGTGCGCTTGCATCAATATGAAATTGGCTTTCGATTGCAAGCGCTTTGCTATGCTTGTTTTTTTCTGTTTCTCAGATATCTTCGGTTTCTGTGACAAAATGCCACTCACAGGGGCAGAGCAGATTAAGTGTATGGTGTGTAAAACCTGGATTTGTTTGACATGCAGTGGAACAAATTTATTTGATTACATTTGCCCAGTTTGTCTTGGTGCAGAGGATTAGTGCCCCAACGTACTAAAATCTTATTTTTTTGTCTTTTTCTTAATCTTATTTCTACGTTTTTTTTGTTTATTGTGTGCGAACACGTTGAAAGTAATGTTACCGAAAATAATAGTAATTTGCTTCAATTTGAGCCCTTTGTCAATCAGTGCGAGTTTGTCAGGACTGGTCAGCTCTTCTGTTCTGGCAATATTCTGGGCCTATTACTTCATTATTTGTGACGCTTTATGCATTAACCTACATTGTCCTCACACCTCTAATTATACCTACTGTAAACGCAAACATAATTTAAAAAAGAGAAAAGAAAAATGTATCCATGGAGTTTCTTGCATGTTCTTCTCCATAGGATTTTGTTTTGGAACATGCACCTAGCTCTTGACTTTTTAAAAGTGCCAGTTAATCTGGCCTATTTGAAATAAAAATATTTGAATTTGAAATTCAAATAATATAGGTGCTCAACTAGAGACTGATTGTGTGACCTTATTAGACTGATTATAATAAGTTTGTTTAAAATTTATTTAGTTATGTACACGCCCTAAAGATTTCCTATTCGTAACGCTAGGTTCCATTAACGTAACTGTCCTACTGTGATCAGTTCTAATTTTAAGAATATTTTAAAAATTAAGTAAGGTTAAGCTCTTGTAGTAATATATTGGTTTTCTTCTTATTTGATTTTATATTTTGATAATAGATTATATTGTTAAATATAGTACAGATGTTGTGCTAAAAGTTATTTTTTGTGGTCACAATTTCACAAACGTTGCGAAATGGAGCTTTTTAGGGAGAATACTCGCAAAGTGCTGTAAAAATTTCATTTTAAGATTTGTTTTTAAGAATATCTTTATAATATTAAACTATTCCAATTATATTAAAACGAAAAATAATAGTTTTATTTAACCAAAATCAAAACTGAAAACGTTACTAAATGGATTATGTTTTTAGACCACAGTCCGAAAAAATGCTTTTTAATTGATCATTTTCATATTTCATTAGATATATTATATATAAAAAGTTAATTTATTTAATTTACTATCCGAAAATTCATATTTGAAACACAATTACTAATTTAAAAAATTCCACTTTCCACTAACGTAACGGACAATTTATTTAAAATCCGCTCAAATATAAATCCATTTTATTAAAAACAAGAAATATACCATAATAAACAATCTCTTATCAGTAAAATTAGGTAATTCTATAATAACAATTATTTTATTACCATATCAAAGTCTACTCAAAATTGTTTTTATTCATGTAATCCAACAAAGCATTTATGAATAGTCAGAATCTACCACCGGTTCGGAATGCTATTTCCACTGAGAAGATCCGGCAAGAAACGCAATGGTTACTCTTTTCAATGAACAAAAGATGGTGTATATTTACATTTCTTTTCTAAATGTATTTATTACATTAAAATGTTAAGAAAATAGATAATATAGCTTATAGTTCCCAATGCTTAATATCTAAGCTGTCTAAAAACAGTCTGTCAAGTCTACTGGGATCCAAGCGTAACAAACACCACATAATAATAAGTATTTATTTCGCTAATCACAGTATACACAGTATATACACATACTTTAACAAATGAATGACGCAACATCAATTAACAAATGCAAAAAGTTAAAGATTACAAACGCAATTTTACGTGTTAATATCCCTTCATGTTCTTCTTCCAACTGATCTTCCTAGTTTATTTATTTATGACGATATAAATATATATAATGCCCTTGTTTCTTTTATATCATCCAATAACTGAAAACTTTAATTATTTCCTTTCTTTATATAAATTATATGTAGTAAATTTTGATTTAACTATTTTCCCGATCAATTTTCTTTCTCCCTTTCTCTTACTTTGTTCGCGTTATCGATTCCTGCGCTTTATACTCACTGTGACGCCATAAAAAAACGCAATTTTTTTATGAAAGATGCGAAGTAAACTAAGCACACAGCCATCTCGCACAGCATTTTGGAATAATTAACCTTTTAAACGGTAACACCATAATATTACGGGTACATTGAACTAATTATAAATAATTTAAAGGTTTTTGCCAAAACTGAAAAAATCATGTCAATATCCAAGGGCGAAATATCGATTCACTGAATCGATTCAGTACTACACATCGATTTAAAAAATCTATCTCATTGCCTCGAAAAATCGATTCTTGGATTAATCGATCTCAGATCACCATCCCTATGTCCAGTATTGTATTATCTTTGCACCGTCTTGCCTGTGTCTATATCACCGAGCGTCTTGTGTCTTTTCTTTCTATCCTTAATAAATCTGTATATAAAGTTAACTCAACATTCTAACGTTTGTCTCAGTGAAAAACTATTTACAA
The DNA here is from genome assembly GCA_905147325.1 of Notodonta dromedarius. Classification (NCBI taxonomy): domain Eukaryota; kingdom Metazoa; phylum Arthropoda; class Insecta; order Lepidoptera; family Notodontidae; genus Notodonta; species Notodonta dromedarius. Next base: position 11,122,515 of record LR990174.1, read on the forward strand.
ATTTATTTACAATAACATTAGCTGGTTTTCCACGAAATAAATTACACCTCTAAGCTTATATAGTGAACGTTATTTTTGTTTCGACTTTCGAGAATTTGTTGATACCGGACGTAATACAATACAGCTTTTGAGGTTGAAGGACCTTTCACGTGCTTGTCCGGCGAGCTTGACCTTATAGAACAGTGTTCCTTAGTAGTAATGGTAATCCCGGGCATTTTGTGAGACTCGAGGCTTGCGGGAGGCGTGATGTCGGGTGAGGTGACGCCGACGGCGGTGGAGCCGCCGCCGCTGGACGACCGCGACATGGAGCCGCGTACGCCAATGAAGAGGCTTGGCTCTACTAGAAAGCTGGCTGCATTCAACAGTAAGTAACTTATCTAAGTTATTATGAAAGGACGCTGGTTTTCAAAGAGTTAGAATGCCAAAAATTGCATTTGTATACTGATGCATAAGTAACGACCTATCTAATGGCCTAGTCATTATACAGAAGAAACTGAATGAAAATATTCAGGTACCCATGTAAGTACCTTTCTATTCATTATTAAGGCTTAAATTTAGCATTCATAAATTTGGGATTAAAATATTAACAGTATGTAGAAAGTCCCTCATATGTCTACTATATTTACCATCAAAAGCCATAAGTACAACATAAAAAGGTCATACCTGACTGTGGATAATTCTTACTACATTAATAAATTTAGAATGTTTTTATGTCTTTTTTTGTTTTTTCACAAACTTTTATAATTAGGTTACCTTTGGTAGGTATGTTGGTATGCATATCCATGCAAGTCGTTGATATAATTTTCTATTGACACCAGGAGTTGCTGTGAAAGCAGAATTCACATAGGTACCTACTTACCTATGATTATTTATTTGTAAACAGGACTCCGTCATGTTTTATTATTGGTCCCCACAAAGGAAATACCTACCTACCTATTTAGATGTTACAAAAAAAAAATTAAATTGAAAAGTTCAGTACATTTAGCATTTGAACCATTATATTTCTATAGGTATCTATTTACAATACAATATTATATTATAGTATGTACCGTATTATTTAATTTAGGAACCCAACATGTAAAAGTTCACTCAGGTCATGCCATCAATTTAAATTCATTAGGTACAACACCTATCTTGTGATTATCATGTGCTAGATATGTGTTTTGCCAGCAACTAATTGTCAGACTGTGCTGTTCATTATCACTTGGTAATGGTGTGGAGTAGCCTTACAACAAGACTAATCAAAATATTATTACTTACATTAAACTTAAAGATAATAAGATATAAAATACTAAACTTTTTTACTTTTTAGAGGTATTTTTTTTTATTAGGGGTGTTTTAAGTTTTTAATTTATAATTGTGTGTTAAGTGCATTTTATAATTTATTCCTATTTATACTAGTAGACATGCTACAATCAACAGTATTTTATATATAATCCATTCATTGAGACTATTCCAAGGAGCCCAAACACAATAGGTACCTCTACTGTAAGTTGGTGAGGAGTAGGGTATTCTGCAGATTCTAGGTGATGCTGTAAGATTACGTCAAGAATACCAACTAAAATAACTACATCATATCCCCAAATTTCATATAAATTGATTGAGTGAAAGTAGCTACTTTTAGAATACCTCAACAATTTTGAATTGATTGGACCTGTAGAAGTGGCGCATATCCCTTGAATAAATAGAAAAGAGTTGATTAATCATTTACTTCATGCTAACACAATTGTAACCTGTTTTGTGTTCAATAAATAAATAAATAAATCTTTAAATACCTAAACAGATTTTCTTGAATCATAGCTAAGAACACTCTCAATCAAAAAATCATTCATACTAACAAAAACTAAATTAAAATCGGTTCATCTGCTTGAGCTTTACAATGCCACAGATAGACACACAGATACACAAATGTGAAAAAATATAACACCCCTCTTTTTCCGTTGGGGGTTAAAAACTAATAGTATGTGTCAACTTGTAGTATGTTTCTTGCCGGATCTTCTCAGTTGCGGTCGCTAAGAAAAATATGTAAAAATTACAACTGAAAAATATGTAAGTGCCCTCGTAGGCTGAAACAAAATAAATGCTTAGACTGACTTTGAACAAAAATTAAGAATCACCATGGTAGTCCAAAGCAGTCAACTGAATGGCCCTTGAAGGGGTAAGCTCAGCTGAAAGGGATTTAGAATGTAGATGAGTTATTAGAATGCAGTTGTTAAAATATGTTTAGAAAAAGTATTAAATTCTCATATGAATAGTAAAACTAAAAACTTGATAACAGATGAAGTGGAAAGGCCTGAAAGGGTTTGTGGATACCATGCATTCTTGTCGTAAATACTTAACAAACATACCTACAAGCTAAATAATTATGCAATTTTTAAATTATGAATCTGGGACATTTATGTACCTGCCTACCCCACCTAGCTTTATATTGGTTGTCCTGTTGAATTAAATAGTATTGATTCATCAAAGGTAAGATAATTGGTCATTATTATAGAGTGGTCATTATTTTCCTTCTATCAGCTTGTCTCCTAAAGTTTAAATTGGTACCTAGAGCATTGAACTCTGTTTGCTGTTGTTTTATATTTGCTTGAGATGAAGCTACAAGATGCTTATTTCAAGTCTTGTGTTTCATGAAATAAGGAGCAACTTCAGGAATATGTGTTCCCTCAATAAATGCAATTAGTGTGTGACTAGGCGGAAAGAAGTGGCTTATTGTTGGTAAACAGATTGCCATGAAGCAGAATTATCAAAAAAAAAAAAAAAGTGTGTGACTAGGCAGCTGGGTGGGTCAACATGTGCACTTCTATTGGTATTTAGCATCTGGAGTCATATTTACGCAAATGGTTTGGTAATTGATAGCCACTTCAAAGTCAAATGCGCACTGGCTCCCTCACCGTGGACTAATAAATTATTATTAAATTGGTCGTGGAAAATTTATGTCGGTAAACAACGTTTATAATTCAAAAGGAGTGTATGAATCTGAACGTTAGGAGGCGTCCATTAATTACGTGAGGCGTTCAGGGGGGTAGGGGGTCGAGATGAATCATGGTTGGTCATGCTCACTTTAATGTCCTGGTTTGCGGTGGCTTTATGGAGCGGGTCACCCTCTTCCCTCTATTATGGTTGAGGAGAGTGATGCCGCTTTTCATGTCATGCCCGTGCGCTGGCGCTGCTTGCGGGGATTGGTCCACTCACTTTCCTCTTAACAACATTGTCGTTAAATCCTATTCATTTACTTAGCATGGAAGGCATCACACCAAAGCAATTATCTTCTTATCCAGCTCTGTTTTATTAATTATTATTTTGGTTTGTATACGTTTAATTTGATGTATGAGTAGGTATGCACACCCCACTAAACTAGTTTTCTCATTTTATTTAAATACCTAAATCTGAGTGAGATTTGATTATTATTTACTATTACTTATTTAGTGACAATGGTGTTGCCTGCTCATATTTTTGTTGCTCTTCCTGAGAATGTACACCATCTTTAATTCATTGAAAAGAGTAACCATTGAGTTTCTTGCCGGATCTTCTCAGTGGAAGCAGCATACCGAACCGGTGGTAGATTCTGACAATTCATAAATGCTTTTTTTTTTTACCACAAAACCAACAGCACTTATGAATTCATATTAATTACATATTTTTATAAATTGCCAACTGCCAATAACAGGTTTCTTCCACATAGTTGGATCTTATATTAGTTACTAAGATAAATTACATTCTTACAGTACAGAACATTGTTTTTCTTATTGATTTTTTTAATCTAATTGTATCAAAGATATATTACTTAAATTTATACAAGTACCTCGTTAAATGTGTAGTGTATGTAGGTGTTTGTCAGTGTGCTTGTGTAGGTGTGGATGGGAAAAAGTGCGAGTGAACGTGAAGGAGTGTGTTTAAACTATACATCAATCTATTTCATATTAAGGATCTGCAGTATTTTATTTTTAAAAGAAAATTTACTCAGCTTGAAAATGTCTAATGTGAAATATTCTTTGTTATAACAGTTAAGTGTTCGACTAATTACCGAATTCTGAGCGTAATTAGAGTGGCTGAAAGGGACGTGGAACATTGTGGTATGTCTTGTACGTTTAGCAGGAGCTCGTAGTTGTAAAAATAAGAACGTTAGATCTGGGCTATCTATTTTACCATTGCAAACATCATGTAAAAATTGCATCTGGAGTAGAATACGCCGATCTTTTAATTGTATTAATTTGTGGTATCTACAGGATTCCTCATAACTGCTTTCTATATTGCGATGTACTAGATAGTTAAGGGTCTTAATAAATTTGGATTGCAATTTTTCTATATCCTGTACGTACATTGTGTAATTTGGATTCCACACATTGCAACAATATTCAAGCACGCTCCGAACGTATGCATAATATAACACTTTTATGCATTCTGCGTCTGAGAAAGGTCGGCTTACACGTAAAACAAACCCAAGATTTTTATACGCTTTTGAAACGATCGTGGTCACGTGATCAGACATGAGCATTTTGGAGTCGAAAACCACGCCTAGGTCTCTCACATGTTCTCTACGCTGTAATGGTACATTATGTAATGAGTATTGATATTTTAATTTCAGTTTTTTACGTGTAAAGCTTATTACATAACACTTGGCAGCATTGACGCTGATGCGGTTGTCTCTATAATAAATGTATAGTGTGTCCAAATCGTTCTGAAGCTTACATGCATCAGCTTCCGTTTTAACATGAGCGTAAATTTTTGTGTCGTCAGCGTACATGAGGAACCTGGCAAATTTAAAGCACTGACCTATATCGAAGAGATATGATGCATACAGCATGGGCCCTAATATTGAGCCTTGCGGAACGCCTGACGAGACGTCTATAAAATCTGAGCGATAACCAGCCACTACTACAGCTTGTGAGCGATTACGCAAATACGATTCAAACCAGCGAAGTAGGTTTCCACGTATACCCAGCTCTTGAAGCTCTCGCAGAAGGATAATATGATCGACACGATCGAACGCCTTTTCAAAATCTGTATATATGACGTCAGACTGGAAGCCATTATCCCGCATAGAACGTTGTTGCTGAAAATGGCAAGGTTCGTGTTCGTTGAACGTCCACGAACAAAACCATGCTGTTCCGTGGGTATAAAGCGCACAAGCATAGGGTAAATGTGTCCATGCACAACTCTTTCCATTATCTGGCTGAGTACATTTAGGATGGATATGGGCCTATAATTTTCAATATAAACTTTGGATTATTTTTTATGAACTGGCACAATATGAGCAGATTTCCAATATTTTGGAAAATTACCTTCACGAAAGCATCTATTAAATATGATTGATAGAGGAAGTGCCAAGGAATCTGCGCATTTAAAGAAAAAGTACGGTGGAATTTCGTCGCAACCAGCACCTTTCGAGCAATCTAGGTTCTTGAGTGATTTTTCGATGTCCTCAATAGTCACATAAATGTCAGATATGACATCGTAACATACAGCAGATGCTATAGAGAAGGGGTTATACTGGTGTGCAGGTAAACTCATTTTTTTATAAAAAAACTTAGATTCGATTATCGTAAAGCATTTCACGCGGATAGTTGGATTTATTATTCCGTTTAGATTTAATATATGTCCATAGTAGTTTCGGGGTAGTCTTTATTTTTGATTGAGAGTCATTAATATATATCAAATAGCAGTCACGCTCCACTTTTTTTATTCTCGATCTCAGGATGGAAAAAGAAACATAGTCATTTGGATTACCATATTTTTTCCACAGTCGGTGATATTTCACCTTTTCTTTAATGATTTTTAATCAATGGATTAGTGTACCAAACAGGGTAAGAGTATGAATGTGAGACATTTTTTTGTGGTACAAATTCAGAAATAGCCATCCTTGTTATAACATAAAACTTTTCAATAGCTTCATCCAATGATAATAGTTTTAAGAATGACCAGTCATAGTTTATTAGATAAGAATTCAAATTATCAAAGTTCGCTTTTCTGTAGATATATCGTTTTTTGCTTGGAGGTTTGATAGTCGGAACTGAGATATCAGTGACACAAATATCAATCGCCGGGTGGCAAACCTCTTCTGGCACTAATGGAAATTTAGTTTTTTCAATTTTTAATACTGTGTTTGATAGAAAAAGGTCCAATAGGTTCCCGTATACATTCAGAAAATAATTATATTGTCGAAGTCCAAAAAAAGAGGCTAAGTTAAGCAGATCAGACGCGCAATTTTGTGATTCAAAACTACCCTTTTTAAGAACAAAAGGAGTTTCAGATTTCCAATCTACATTAGGCATATTGAAGTCACCTCCAATAATAAAAAAGATCATCCGGACAGGAACTACTTGCTTTGTTGGCTTACGTGAATAAAAACAATTCTGAGTTTGAGTTTGAATCTCATCTAATCTTACTTTGGTGAGAAGGAGGGTCTCGGCGAATGTCACGTAATTTTTGCAATTCTCACTGTGAATCAAGCCTACTTTCTAAGTAGGCTTTCGAATACACAGTTTTGACGACCGTTTGGCGCAGTGGTTCGAGGGTAGGTCGCTTGGCTAACTGCACATGGTGGTTGCGGGTTCTGGGTGTTACTGGGATCGCCCCCAGTCCATTGTACGGTACCCATAGTACAGCGTGGCTTAGTTTGGGACCATATAGTTGGTGAGTCAGTCTGGCAATATTTATATTTATTTTACTTTTTGATGCTTTTTTGTATGTACACTCATGTTTGAACAAATACATTTTTATCTTATCTTAATAAATCCAACGCATTTACACTAGAAAAGCGCATTGAGCTGAATTTCACGACATCTCACCAGGGGGGAGAGGGGTCGGAATATCGTCAATAACGCCTCACATAATTAATGGACGCTCCCTTACTGCTGCTCTGTTGCCACAGAATTTGAGTGAAAACCGGGACATGTGTAACGGAGAATAATAATTAGTGAAAAATGTTATGCCATAATACAAAGCAATAAACGAGTCACAAATAATAAGTCAATTGCATAACAGAGCACGGGAAATTTGAACTTGTCCGGGTCCGCCCAGCTAATAGTACATCTTCAGCTGCCTTAATTGAAACAGACAATGTACCTTATGCTACCAATAACCAACGACTTAATTTCATATTACTGGCGCCTTCGTCAGGGACTTTACTTGGAGCAGTAGATCTGTCATAAATCAATTATGATTGCACTCGCAGAATGTGCAATTAGCACTGATATTATGATTGTTGGCACCAAATAACTTATTGTTGCATGGGTACTTCTTTATTCTGTGACCAGCTCCGCATACCAAGTTACCTACTTGTAAAATAATGAATGGAGTCTCGAAAACTGGAGTTTACAACATTATAATAGTGTCTTGATGAAAATGGAGCACGAAGGCACCCTGGCCCTGGTCCGAGCGTGAGTGGCGTCCGCCGCGGGCAGCTTGCATTGTCTTTAGAGACAATTTTATATTTCCGCCGTGGAGAGCACTTCCTCCGCGTAATGTGTAAATGATGTAATGTGGCTAAGCAGCAGCAGCGTGCCACCGGAGCGCGGCTCATTGGCGACTTCCTCTGCGCTGCCGTCCTCGGTCGGGCAGTGTGGCAGTGCGCGCCCACGCTACGGACCAGCCGTTTCACAACTCCAGCCAAATATACACAAACAAGGTGGTGCACATCTGCGTCTGCTTGGAACGGACGGAGGACATATCTTTAATGTGATGGCTATTGGCTGGTATCCACGGGGACGCGGTCACCCCGACATGCCAATTCCAAGGCAGTCGCTGCTTCATTCTTCTTCTATTTAGTTAGTATAGCGGTTTCGTCAGGTTGCACTCCTTTTCGATTCCGGAAGCTTTCAAGGCTAATTCGGTTTATATAAAGTGTTTTCATATCCAACAGCGAGATTTTGGGGAATTTGTTTGCATCGCAGCCGGTGTTGATTAAACGACAACATCCAGCTGTAATTATGCTATTTAAGTGAGTTGTTTCTGGCTTGAGCCAGAACTGGTCTCGATTTTAAAATTCCGCGCACATAAAAGGGAGTGTAAATTGGAATGGTGTCTATTATCTATTGTTTCGCAACTGACAATGTATTATAGTCACAAAAATGAGACTTAAAAGTACGTATGGCGACAAGTGTATCGTCGCTAACAATACCGAATTAAACGTTACTACTTCCCCCGTGTACAGAGAGACCAAGTTTTGTGATACAAAACGAAGAGCTCGCTTCCGCCTGGCGACGCGCGACGCGACGCGTATCTACGGTCGTTCACTTTTTAATTATCTGATTAAAGCTTCGAATTCTACCATTAGGACGCGTTGCGTATTGTTTAGTATTGATTATGAATGGCCACTGTAACGGTTACACAAGTCCGCGTACAGTATACCTATTATTTGCATAGAACGAGATGAAACTAAACTAAGGAGGTATCTGCGATTCATTATAATGAACTCATTAGCCTCCTAAAGAATAGTATCTATGTATAGTATGGAGTCGGTTGAGACTCGATTCACCTACTTAGCGGATAATTCCTTCTTACCCAGCTCAGCCTTAAATACATATTATTAACACGATTGGTACCTAACCTCTGTAGTTACAATGCTTTCTGAAGAAAGCCATGACTACAATAGCAAGCAGCGTACAACTGTTTTATATTTTTATTAAGTGTAAAGAAAAACTTTCCTATTAAACGTTTTCTCACATCCATGACTCCAGACTCCAGCCAGATCCACATGGTATCGGCCTTCCTACACCTGGGATACCTAGTACCTACTTACCGTGTCTATTTACATTTGACAAAATAATTGAAGCTAAGAAATACGTACGTTCCCTTTCTATACGGCCAAATTTCTGTATTTAAATGTTTAGTATTGCACACAATATCATTTACATTTGACAAAATAATTGAAGCTAAGAAATACGTACGTTCCCTTTCTATACGGCCAAATTTCTGTATTTAAATGTTTAGTATTGCACACAATATCCAATTGGATTTGTCTAACTTCCTTTATCAAAGGTCTAACTAAATACGGGTGTTGCGGAAAAATGGTGGCGTTGGTTGTTTTGACGTTGACAACAAACTTCTATCTATGCGGCTAGTGACCCGCGTACGCGCCGCACGTCCCCGCTAGGCACCTACATGCTTGATAGTCCCATTAATTTTCCTTACAATACAGACACACGGTACACCGCAAAAACATTGTAATCAAGTTTAATACCTATGTATGCAACCTCATTAAGCACAACTTATACATACTAGGTAGGTATTGGCGTGTGTCGTTCACACTGAAACCCTCTATCCCATCAAAAACAAAACTTGTAAAAAAACCAAGTCTCGCAACTCAGTTCTTCTACCGTAAAAAGTTGTGAGATCCATGTAATACCAAGTCAGTTACTATATTAAGTCCCCAACTAAGCGACCTTCTGTCTTAAGTTATTTTAAGTAGGTAATTAGCTTACCTAACAAAATCTTATTCTGACCATATCAGTATTAAAAATCTTTTATGTTTTAAATTAAATAGATTGACTTGGCAATCGCACTATTAAACTAAACTAAATACATTTTGTTTTCATGCGATGGCCAAGTCAATCTATTTAATTTAAAACAGAAAAGTTTTTTAGTATTGATACCAGGCATGCCTTTTAAGTTCTGTCGTTTCCATATTTCCCGGCAATTTTGAATTTGGAACTGTTCTATATTCGAATGTGTTTAAATTTCGAATCTCAAAACAGTTGAAAGTTTTAGGATTAATGCTATTGTTTAGTCACAGCGTCGGTTAGAATCTGTCAGGTTACGTACGAAAATGAATCTTTCTAAGGAAAATGTTAGTGCAATAATTTTCTACAACTTTAGAAGAGGCCTGACACGGCTTCAGTGTTTTGAAGAGCTAACATCTGAGTTCAGTGATGAAGCCCCATGTCTGCGGACTGTCGAAAGCTGGTATTTAGAATTCCAGCGTAGACATACTAGTCTTAGTAACAAATCTCGCGAAGGACGGCCAAAATCCGCCTTCACTGAAGATAAAATCATTGCTGTGAGACAACAAATTCTCGAAGATCGTCATGTGACGTATCGAGAGATAGAGGCTCTATTAGGCATCTCAGGGACAACCATTCAGAAGATCTTGCATGAAGCGCTTGGTGTAAGAAAGCTAGTTTGCCGTTGGATACCGCATCTGCTTTCCGACGATCACAAGGAGGCCCGCGTCAGATGGTGTAAGAAAACTCTGCAAAGGTTCAACCAAGGAGAGTCAAATCACGTCTACGACATCATCAGTGGTGACGAATCTTGGATCTATGCCTACGATCCTGATTCCAAACAACAATCTACAATCTGGGTCTTTCAAGACGAGCCAATACCGACTAAAGTTGTTCGTTCTCGAAGCACTTCAAAGAAGGTGGTGGCCACGTTCATTGGAAAAACCGGCCATATTGCGACTATTGCACTTGAAGATCGTAGAACGGTTAAAGCACAGTGGTATACCACCGTTTGTTTACCACAAGTCATAGCCAACTTCGAAAATCTAACTCAAAGCGACGCATCATCCTGCACCACGACAACGCAATCTCACACAGCGCTCGTCAAACGATTGAGTATTTGAAGCAGGAAAAAGTAGAAATTCTTGACCATCCTCCATACAGTCCTGACCTAAGCCCTAAAGATTTATTTACATTTCCTAAAATTAAGAAAAGTCTTCGTGGTAAGGTTCCAGTCCGGTGAAAAAGCAGTCGACGCTTTCAAGTCAGCCATTTTGAACACCCCCACTTTAGAGTGGTATAAATGTTATAATAACTGGTTTGAGCGAATGGGAAAGTGTATTAAGCTACGTGGTGAATACTTTGAAAAACAATAAAAAGTACTATAAGGTTCTAGTTGTGTTTTTTTCTTCAAACGACAAAACTTAAAAGGCATCCCTCGTATTGTCACTATAAGATGTTGTTAGGTAAGCGAATTACCTACTTAAAATAACTTAAGACAGAAGGTCGCTTAGTTGGGGACTTAATATAGTAACTGACTTGGTATTACATGGATCTCACAACTTTTTACGGTAGAAGAACTGAGTTGCGAGACTTGGTTTTTTTACAAGTTTTGTTTTTGATGGGATCTCATTTCTTTTTGTAGATATTGTTCTTTCTTTCATAGAAATTTCGGGCAATTTAGTCTACTTAATACTTTTTTGCGGGATTTTGGTACAATTCATATCAAAAGTGAGACATGTCCCATTCTTGCTTTTTCATTCCTTTGACTATTTTACAAGTTTAATAATATACCTTTAAATTATCCAATTAACGTCCAATTCGTAAGCAAATAATATCTATCAGTAAACCAAGGAGTCTTTCGTAAGCCTTTCAGTCGTCAAACTTACAGTAGCAATTGAAATTATAAACGAAAATCGCTAATTTAACGAACGATTACAACGTATTAATATACCTTAAAATTATCCAAACAACATCCAAATCGTTAGCAAATAATATCAGTAAACCAATGAGTAAGCCTTTCAGCCATCAAACTAATATAGCAATCCAAATAATGGACGAAAATCGCAGAGAAAATCGCATCCGAATAGAATGAGGACGCTCGTGCGTATGACCGCGGTTGCCGCGCGCTCGAAGGCTTCACCTGTGTGCGCGCCGCGGCGGCCGCGCTCGCGTTCAATCAGTCCCATTCTTGCTTTTTCATTCCGTTGACCATTTTACAAGTCACTTTTCAACATAATTATATCTAGGTACCTATTAATCCATTCCATTATTATAATATAGGTACATAATATTTTACTTTATTTTGTATTTTTCGATATAGACATGTATTTGACCACAATCTCACCTGATGGTAAGTGACGATGTGGTCTACGGTGGTGCATACTTGCCTAGAAGGTACCTGTTCACTCTCGACTTGAAAACATCCAGGTTATAGTCAACAAATACAGGTACACTGATATATTAACTGCAAATGTAAATTTGTAATCCTATATATTTATATGGGATTACAAAGTTATTTATGCAGTTGGTGTAACTAGAAAACTGGACCGAAATTACAAAATATTTTAGTTTTTCCTTGGTTTATACACTAAACACTAATTGTATTCTAAATTTGAAGCTTCTATGTCTGCTAGAAGTGCCTTAGAGTTTTGATGATCGGTCAGTCAGTCAGTGAGTGAGTGACAAAATTGAGAATTTTGACTAGTTATAATTCTTAAAATACTGGTTCAATTTGAATGAAATTTGAAATATACCGTGTTTATACAATGCCTGCTTGGTATCTGAAAATTCAGGGTTCTAGTTTTATCCACAACGAAGTTATAGGGGGTCGAAAATGGGCTGAACTGCTTCGAGAAAAGATGGTACGGCCGTGCCGCGCTCGACGTGCCGTGCTCGACTTGGGGGGGCACTGCCGTGCCCCCAGATGTACTCGTATATGTATGTAATGTACCAACAAGTAATATTGAAGCGGCTGAAGTTCGGTTTCAATGTGCGATGTGTGTGACTAAACATGGATTTCTAAAGAACATTAATTCATATATTTACCGATAGCGCATGTTAGTAAGGGATTATTATTATTATTAAACAGTGATTATCCTTACAGGGATACCTCTTCCCAGTAGTTCCCAGGATAAATAATAAGAAATCTGTAACAGTAATTAGTTAGTTATTACCGATAGCTACATACCTACGTAGATGATGTTATACAAGGACTGTCTGACCGAACGCTCCGCGTATTCAATGTGAGTAATTCAAAAAGGAAAACTGATTGCTAATTGCGGGAGTCTGATGAGCCACCAGTGCCAGTGCGGTTACATGCTAATGCATACACACATACACTCATTTACATTTTCACCGATCACATGGTACCCACACACTGGGAGTACCTCATTTATTTTATGTTAGGGAACCTAAATTATGTACATTTTCTGCCTTATTCATTATGCTCTAAGTTTATAAACTACTAGCTGTGCCCCGCGACTTCATCCGCGTAGTATTGGATTATTGGGTTAAAAAGTATCCTATATGTTAATCCCGGTTATAATCTCTCTGTGTTCCAAATTTCATCCAAATCCGTTCAGTAGTTTTTGCGTGAAGGAGTAACAAACATACATACATACATACATACATACATACATACATACATACATACATACATACATACATACATACATCCACACTCACAAACTTTTGCATTTATAATATTAGTAGGAATTGTGGGTATATACAAAACTTACTATGAGTGAGGTTTAATCCACCGAAGGTCCATTATTAATACGGGACAACACAAAATAGCTCAGCAGTACTGATTGCTAGCTACATAATTAATTATTAAGGGAGTGTAAAAGTTCCACACGTGGCGCGCAACTGGCGGAGAGGCGTGTTGGGCGATGCGCAAGACTTCCAGCCGCGCCAGCGACGACGGCCCGCGCCCGGTCGCGGCGGGGCGGCGGCGCGGGCGGGGCGGCGGCGCGGCGGCGGGCGCGGCGCGCGGCTTGTGCTGTTCCTGAGAATGTACACCATCTTTAATTAATTGAAAAAAGTAACCATTGAGTTTCATGCCGGATCTTCTCAGTGGAAGCAGCATTCCGAACCGGTGGTAGATTCTGACTATTCATAAATGCTTTGTTAGCTTATGTGAATAAAAACAATTTTGAGTTTGAGTTTTGAGGGCCGACGTCTCGTTAACGGTCGTGTCCGTATTAGCAATTTTTAAGCGCGGATTTTTCCATATTCCTATTATGGCATACCTACCTATTGCAGGTATAGTTAGTACGCGCCGCGCGGTAATGACGCCCGTATTCTGTGTGTCATTAGTGTCTACATAATGGAATAATGTAAGATATTACTATGCAGATTGAAGCTGTCGAAATTAATTTATATAAGTAGCCGCTTAACGCGTCGGACATCACTATAATGGCTGAATGTCAATGTATTGAATTTAAATAATCGCTCCTGTGGCTCTATTGTTTTAAACGGATATTTCAATTATTTAAATACATAGGCTTCATAATTTTTGTGTAATTGGATTTTATGACTTCCTTGTTGATTAACTTGCATGTCTTGTCAACAGTTTCTTTCTAATTACCTCAGCTTTGCCAGCAGCACTACATTATTATAATTTTGTATGTGATTTGTACCTGGCCTAATTGTTCAGGTCACCAAGCGGCACTGCAGCAGGTTACAAAATATATTAACTTATATTGTCTAACTAGTACCTTCACAATTGTTAACATTTGGTAACACAAGTTTTTTGGTTATAATTATAGTATACCTATTAGTTCTTGGATTGTAAACATTTAATTCATGCTAACACAATTTTAACCTGTTTTTGTTCAATCAATAAATAAAATAATGAAGTCTCGAGTTTTTCCTCAAACATAACATTTGCCTGGTGGCAGTCTGACAGTTTATTCATGTACGAGTTCTGTAAGCTTTACGCATGATTTATTTATTTATAGTGCTATTCAGATGAGCTGCAACCGGATTTCAAGCCGGATGCAGCTCATCTGAATAAGCTTTTTCGCCAAAAGGTGGTTAGTGAGTGAGCGACATTAGAAATTAGACTGAAGTCATCTAATGAAGTCCCCCCATCTATTTAAGTTGGGCCCCCGTGGGCCCATCCGCGATAAACGATTGGAGTTAGACTTGACCAATATAAACCAAAATGGCAAGAAAACCTGATCAAATAAAGATACCTATTTTAAATTGTTATCCTATGATCATTGCCCTACCTAGCTTCCATTTTTGCACTTTTCGATATAGGAACCCAGAAAATCTTTGTTGTGCGTAGTCTTAATTTCATTAAATCTCTGAACCGGAATGGTTATGTAGATGGTTTAAAGACTAGTCTTACATTTCGTGTAAGATTGCCTGTATTGTCACATGAATAATTAAAACCTTGTGGAAGTGACACACATGTAACATGTGCTTGTTGATTTGCAGGCAATAAAATAATAATTTTCCTTAACCCACCCCCCCACAACCAGGATACAATTTAGTTAGGTAAGTAGTTGTTGTTTAACGTCGTGGCGGACGACTATTTACATCGCAGTAATCACTGCAGACGGAGGATCCGCTGAGCTGTTTGTTGCAATGTGTTCGGGGTGTCGTGTGTGATTCAGGCGGGCGGCGCCGCCGCCGCGCTGAGCCGCCGCTCTATATTTAGATTCCCGTCGCCTCCGCCGCGCCCGCGCGCGCGGAGCCGCCGCTCCTACTGCCCTCTGCCGCTCGCGCGCTAGACTCGCTCCAGCCGTAACAATAAAAACTCTGACGTTGATTATAAATGCTGCCCGTAGATGCCGACAATAAGTAAAACGTCGCTGCATGATGTGGAGTAGATCGCATGGTCTGATGGCCGTTGTGTGAGCCGCACCTGGTGAGAGTAAGTAATGTCCGTCGTGATCACAAAGGGCATGCGGTGTGCGTGCGGAATGTGTGGGTGAACGAGTCACCGAATGCGATAATTTACCGCACCCAGGCAGGGCCCGCCGCCCGCCGACCTGGCACCGCGGGAACGAGACGATCCACCCTTCCTTTCCAGAACTGTTTGGGTTTACGTCCTTTAACTGTATAACTCGGGTTTTCGATATAATTTAGACTTATTTTTCGTATTTTATTGAACTAGGTAGGTATATTGGATAGAATAAGGGGAAAGATGTTTTAGCGTCCTTTTCGTACATTGAAGGTATTACCTTCTATAAAAGAAAAGGATGACAAAAGACTTAGTTCCTACTTAACTCATTCTCGGACTACGGAATACTGTAATAACTAGCGTATTGCGAGTCGAGTGAAAGTCTAGCTACATTCCAGCGGTTCACAGACTTAGGCCCCAGGTCGCAAAATACAGAAAAGGTGGAGGAGATTGAGAAGGATCTACATGAAAACCAAAAACATATTGCAAGAAAAAAAAAAATTTAACCGACGTCAACAAAACTAAAATGGGTGCACTAAAAACGTGCTAAAAAGCCAGAAATAAACTAGGGAGCTTATATTGAATGTTTTTAAAAGTCTGTTTAATTATTTTATTAAAATAATCTGTCTGTTTAATTATTTATAACTACTGAACTGATAATGATGTTTTTTTATGGGACAACCTGGAGAGTATTAAACCATTTGAAACAAAAAAAACGGTCCAAAAATGACGATAAAATCGGTGAACATACCTACTTAAAAAAACCAGTCAGTCGAATATAGATCTTCCTCCTTTTTTGAAGTCGGTTAAAGAGAACGGTTAAAATTGTTTTACTGTACTATGTAGATACTATAACAATATTAGGGTAAAGATCTCTCACTTAACCGAACTATCATCATGTATATTGCCGTAAATTGGTAAGATATACATCGTTAACGAATCTGGGATTCAATAATAAAACCTTTGATCGGCGGTTGGAAATAAACTTCACTGAACGGCGAGTTTTAACGAATCGGTCGTCACGTCGAGTAGCTCGAGTACCCACCCAGCACCCACCCAGCACCCACCAAGCAAGGCACCCACATAGTACAGTCACAGAACGGACGTAGAACAGTGATCAATTATAAGGTTTACTAGGCACCCGGCCTCTCGGAGGCGAACTGCGTCAAACATGATGAAAAGTCGGATTGGCAAGAGGCTTCGCACTCGGTTCCCAAGTTGAAAAAAATGTATGTTTCCAAGAAACTTGAAGTGAGAATGGAATACAATAGGTGTAGCGACTTGAGTGGCGACAACGACGACGACGGGCTCCGTGTGAGCAATCGTGCGAGTTGCGACCGAGCTTCCGGCCGGGCCGCGCGCGCTGCAAGCTAATGAGCGACGGAAGCTCAGTACACCGCAATTACTCTGACACATCATTACACGACTCCACCTGAAACACTATTTTGATTTCCAACCCAGGTGGGCAGAGTTGTCTCGGCTTAGCTAAAGTAAGCCGACGTGTTTAACCATCGGATAGTATTGAAAGTAAAATCTTGATCATTCTTCCTGATCATCTAGAAAGGTGTTCGCGACAACTTTTTACCCGCAACTTCGCAAGGGTATATTTTCAATCCGCCAAAGTCTTAGCGCAATCTCTTAAGTGTAACCATAGGCTACCTAACAGCAAAAACCCCGTTAAAATGTGTCACTCACAATACAAACCTTAATACATTCTAACAATATCACCTATTCATCAGCAAACATGGCGACATATCGTACGAGCAGCGGTGGCACAAGAACCGACCGAAACATGACCACGACCGCTCTGACAAGAGTGCTACGACTTAGAAGAAGAATCAGCAAACATGAGATGAGAACAGTCATGAGAGATTGAGCGCTCATTAATACTTAAAATGCTTTTCCATCGAGAAACTTCGCATTTTATTTTGGTACAGTTTGATTTACCGTTATCCCTAAAGAATCGCATGATGTGTTTCGGAAGTTAAACTAGTGCTTCGGAATTCGTATCGATCACAGCAACCAAATCGAACTTTGCTTCAATAGAAATTTGCTTGACCCAGAGACACACTGAGGCATTGTCCATACTATTCTGGAAACATGAGTTTGCATACATATAAAGTAGGTACATAATATTTAAAAAATACGTGCATCATAATGTTGCATTTTAACGAGGCCCCGCGTCCGTCGCTTCCAGCGATGGTGACCGGTTCCAGCCGCCTCCCCGCGGACCCCGCGCACCGCCCTCCGGCCGCCCTGCCTCCTGCGGCAGTCTGTTGCAGTTGTCGAACTTCGGAAACGGTTCGCTCGCCGGCGCGGTGGGGCGCCGGCGCCGTCGCCGCGCCGGTGTCCAATCAGCTACTAGCGGCTCGCCTTCTGTTTCCATTCCACCGTCCAGATGTGGCTCGAGTGTCAATATTTTTTTAAGTACACGTTCTCTACCGCTCCTCTCGCCTTATTTTCGTTCCGTTTACTCTTTAGTTTTTTTTTTACTTTGTCACTAGTAAGACCGCTTTACATCAGTGCACCATTTCGAGCAAGAGGGCTTTCAATCGTACGATCGTAGTTCGACAGATATGACGCGTCTGTTTTGGTTCATAGTAGCGGTTGTATGCATCGAGATCTGCTGCGTTCGCTCGCCCGGCCCTCTCCACTGCATGCATTATCTGTTTATTTACTAAACTTCCGATAATGGTTTAGCAGGAGCAGCCTAGCAGTAATATGCTGTGCTCTAGGACTAGGTTGTGCTAAAATCAACCTCTTCGTTTTCTTTTAATCCCGTTTTGCTTCAGCGAATTGATAGAAGGCTATCTTGATTTGATAGAAAGCTATTCTAGTCCACTTCATATTATTTACGTTTCATCACACCGAATATATTACGAATCTCGAGCAAAGCCTATTTATGAAGTTTCGATGCTGTTCGTTTGTCGATACTGTGAACCGATCTGAGGTCAGAATACTCTTGTGACGTAGGAGGGTGCAAGCGCGGCGCGGGGCGCGGGGCGCGGGCCCGGGGCGCATCCGCGGAGGCTGCGCGCTCCGTTCGCCGGCGGGCGGCAGTCGAGCGCCAGCGGCCGCGGCCGAGTCAGCATGTTCCACTGTATTGTGCAGCCGCGCCATGACTGGGGACTGCCTGACCTCGCCAATGCTTTCCCCGGTACGCAGCCCGAACCGCCGCGCGATGTTCGTAAGCCCGGTCGCCCGCTCGCCCGCGTGCACGACGCGCGCCGATCCCGCTACACTGTTATGATCTATTAATGGCGGCGAAAACGTTGTGAAATGCCAATAACTAATTATAACTGTGCTTACTAGTAAATATTCACATTAATGCAGTAGTCGGCCCGCGGGGGTTCTCCGATGCAGACAAAAAGTGTTATTGCTTCGGATGCAGGACCGTTGTTAACCGTGCCTTCTCTTATGACAAAGACCCGTATACTAGCGAAAAGGGGTCGCAAAGTAAAAGTAATGTTTTGTGGTCGGGGTCCAAGTAGCGAGATTGAGGGACAATGTTTTGTACCACATTTTTTATTGCTCTGCCGGAGTCGACACAAAGTGCGGAGCAGGTGCGAGCACACGTGGCGGAGGTAGGCGGTGACTTCTTCATTATGCGTCGGGCTATATCGCATCTGCAGCTGTCCACCGGCGGCCGCGCCGCCGCACGCACGACTGCATTTTATTGCACTCTCTTAGTAATTCGGCACCATTAATTCCGATGCTCAGAGAAATTATAACTGATGAAATTGGATTGTGTCTAGGGGGTAGCTTATTTGTGAGAGTAATTAATGGGCACCGTGACTGACCGCGAGCCATGAGCCCCACCACCGCGACCCCGCCGAGCGTCCCCTAGCCTCAGGGCGCATGACTCACGTAGCATTGTATTCTCTTTGGACGCGTCCCCCTTGTCGCGCTCCCAACGTCAACAAACAAACAGTCGTCCACCAAAGAACTTAGAAAATTTGTCTGTGTCACTCATTCACCCGATAATTGAACACTTCAATAACGTAACTTTTTTAACAAAAACCTTGTGTTACTTGCGAATACAATATAGGTACTATGTTTAGGGATTTGATTGATTTTCGACATTGTGCGTAATTTTTTTTATTTCTCAGCGTTTTCTGGGAAGTATGTTAAAGACCATACGTGGAGTTACCTACGGCGTGACATGTAGTGTGTTTTTAGTAAAGATACAGAAAAACTATACATACATAGATTTACGAGCGAAAATTTCTAAGATATCTGAGAGAAACTGGCTTACGAACCATTAGGTCTTTTTCATTGTAAAAATAATTTTGACATAGTAAATATTTTGGTCAAGCCTCCATAAAAAGAGTCATTTTGATAAAAATATTTTTTAAATACGGATTGACTCAGTTTCATGCAAGAATTATTTCATCGTATAGGAAGAAAAAAATCGGAGCGGCAGAAGTCGAAAATAAAAATGTTTACCGGGTTTGTATGCCGGGGTTAGGCGGGGTTGATTGAATTCACTGGCATCTTTGACCTTCAAACCAATAGGTACATACTAGCATTTATCCTAAGCTTCAGCTAAGAATCCTTTATCGATTGAGATGATCGCACTATTTTAGTGCTCCTATCCTTTGATAAGCAACGTTGCACTGTTCGCAAATTGTATGGATGCCTGTCTATAATACTCAAATTACCGAGGCGTTAATTTAACGAGACCCTGCCCCGCAGAGTCGGTCGAGGGCGAGCTCGATGGAAAGTGAGGGACTTGTTATGCTGTCAATGCCAGCATATTATGGGTTTAATTTCCTCTTTTGTGTAATGAAGCCCTTGTCAAACAGATAATGAGTGACATTGACACGCGGGATATCGATGCAGATGTGTGTTGCACTGGCTCCGGCCACGGGCCCCGACCGCAGTGAGGCTGTTGCCCTTATTGAACTTGACGCCTAATGCGTCATAGATTAGTGCTTCTCGCCGCTTCGACATTTTTATAGCGAAAATGTCATTCGCCAACAAAATCGCCGTTTGCAATGCAGTCTCATACGAATATGTATTATGTATGATACGCCTTCATGGCGATGCATATACTACAAGAACAGCGTCCGCTATCAGAGACGGTGTACATTGAAATTCTCGATCGTGCTGTCACGAACCCTGCCTGATGTGATCGACGCGGCGACGGCCGGCTATATTGATTACTTGAATTAATCTGAAGTAGGTACCTGGGTACTCAAATTGACATTCGGTTCACGGTGGTAGAGCCAAGCTGTTGCCAATTCGATATTGTGTCAGTTCCAATCCTACTACAAAAATACTAATATAGGCATAAGAGGCATCGCTTACGACTGGTTTCATAATTATATTACTAATCGCCGCCAGTGCGTTAAAATTTGAACAACCAACAGTGACCAACGTACAGTAAGCTATGGCGTTCCCCAAGGCACCAAACTTGCTCCTACTTTATTTATAATCTATGATAACGATTTTATCAATATTCCTCTTCAAGAAGCTAACTTAATATGTTATGCTGATGACACAGAAGTGCTTTTTCATGGGGGACAGTGTTAAAGTCAGCTAAAAATGGCATGGCGACCACTACACACCATTTAAATAACCTACGTATTCTAAACACTAATAAAACCATATATTTAACATTTCACAAAACACGCGCCTCCCTACCTCGCATTTCCCATAAACTTACCATACGCTCCTATACTTTTTACCTAAATAACCATGCAAACCGACCATCCTGCAGCTGTGCCTCCATTGAATATGTAAACTCTATTAAATATTTGGGTGTTTTATTACATGAAAACCTTTCCTTCGAAAACATATCAAATAAAGTTAGAAAATATATCTTCTTAATAAAAACCCTACGTAATGAATGCTTCTGAATGCGGTAGTCGGGGTAGGGGACGTCCTAAAAAGACGTGGATGAACTGCGTGGAAGAGGCTATGAGCGAAAAGGGAGTGAGTGCAGAGACGACGCTTGACGCTTGAATGGAAGAAGAGAACGTGCTGCGCCGACCCCACCTAGTGTGGGATAAGGGCAAGGTGATGATGAATGAAAACCCTACGTAACTCTGCAGCAAAAAACATACTTCTGTGGCGCTTGGGTTTGAGTCTCAGTCCAAACTTGTTTTGTTTGAAATTAATAATATTAATGTATATTTAAATAAATAATAATTTATTTCCTTCAATAAACCATCTATATTGCAGTGATAACCGATTGCGAATCATAATTTATATAATTATGATTATCACTTCTTACGGTGAAGGAAAACATCGTGAAGAAACCTGCATGTCTTTGAAAATCTAACCAATTTTCGAAAGACATGTGAAATCCGCCAACACGCATTGGCCCAGCGTGACTTGAATCCCCCTCGTATTAAGGGGAGGCCCGAGTCCAGAAGTGGGACGTTAAAAAGAGCTAAATTACTATTATAATGTGGTTTCAGAGTTAGAGGATGAATCATGCAACTCACGTAATAACTCTAAATTGAAAATTTAAAAACCCCCGATGCGACGACCTTTTCATCAAATGTATACTTTACCTAGTAGTTCTTCCAAATATATAAGTGAGCGAGATTTGCGTAGCTCCCGTAGCTCAGTATTCATAGCTCATATCGCAAATTCATCTGGTACAACTAGTTTCGATGCCAGATTATGAAAGCGCCATTTACATCAGTCGTTTTGGCTTCCTCATTTACAATCTAAGATAACTAATGCAATGTACAATAGTCAACAGAAAATCTGTGTAAAAGTATGAGACATTATCTTGTTATGACATTATAATCATTGACATTAGAATAGACAACGAATCTAAATATTGATGCCACGGAGGTTTAATTCCTAGTGAAATATTATCAATTATGATTGAATTTCATGTAATAACTCTGGTTGAGGTGGACGGGAGCAGCCCAGGGGAAGAATTTTCAATAACGCTTAAATTATTTTAAATTAGATTTGTTTTTATGTATTTTTTCTCAATGGTGGAGCAGCGCCCTCTAGAATTATTATTGCGTAATATTCCATGACCATTAACAAAACAAACTAAATTTAACGCATGCGCGTATCCATCATTTGAAACGTGACTTATGGAACGTCTTTAGTTCATACACAAATCTCATATAAAAATTGATAAAATATACATTTTTTCCAGAATCAGGGAAACTTTTCAAATTTATAATATTGTAAAAAGCCAGTTCAGACTATTACGATCATTTAAAAATATAATAAATTGAAATCCAATAATCACAAATTTCGAATGGATTCGAGCCGTGGGAATTGGTTTTGGCCGTGAATGTGGCTTTTTTAACCTACAAAAGAGCTGATGATCTTCAAACGGCTGAACCGATTTTCATGAAACATAGCTAAGAACACTCTCGATCAGAATACCTATCTAACAAAAGAAACAAAATTGAAATCGGTTCATCAGCTTGGGCGCTACGTGGCTACAGACAGACACACAGATACACAGATACACAGATACACATGTTAAACTTATAACACCCCTCGTTTTTCGTCGGGGGTTAAAAAAGGCCACTTTGGAACTCAATATTTCGTAAACGGGAATTAATTTTGAAAATCTGTCAAATAAACCTTAATAGTCACTGAATAAAATTATTGTAACGTCGTCGTACGGACCGGACAGACTAACATGGCGGATGGCGATACTATAAGGGTTCCTAGTTACGACTACGATACCCTAAAATATTTCAATCTATACTAATATTATAAAGAGAAAGATTTGTATTTTTGTATGTTTGTAACGAGTAAACTCAAAAACTAGTGAATGTATTTCAAAAAAAATTTCACCATTAGAATGCTACATTATCCCTGAGTAACATATGCTATATTTATTACTAGAAAAAATTAGGGATCTCTACTTAAACTTCAGTAATGTAACCCTAGGTGTAAAAAAAATTGCCATAAAATGTCTTTCATCGCATGCGCTACGGAAACGATTGATGATAGAACAAAAAAATGTTGTACAATATTAAATAACACATCAATATCTACAAAAAACTTCGCGATACCATATGCAGGGGTTGAAACTGGTCAGTAAAGTCAGTAAAACTTTTACTGACCAATGTTAAAAATACTTACATTTTTAACATTGGTCAGTAAAAGTCAGTTTTTTAGACTTCAATGTAGGATTTTTTTAGTATTTTGGTTATATACTAAACTTACGCTTTCACTACGGATATCTATACTATTATAAAACTAGCTGTGCCCGCGTAGTATATAACTTAAAAATTTCGGGATTATCGGGATAAAGTATCCTATGTGTTAATCCCGGTTATAAACTGAGTTCCAAATCCGTTCAGTAGTTTTTGCCTTGAAAGAGTAACAAACATCCACACTCACTAACTTTCGCATTTATAATATTACTAGGTTTTGCCCGCGACTTCGTCCGCGTAGACTTAGATATAAACTATCTGTGTTCCAAATTTCATCCAAATCCGTTCAGTAGTGTTTGCGTGAAAGAGTAACAAACATACATCCACACTCACAAACTTTCGCGTTTATAATATCAGTAGGATATAGTAGGATTGTAAACACCGCCTAATTGCGTGTCGAACTACGCATGCTATGTCCCATTAACCATCACATGTAATAATATTATATGACATGTGATGGTTAATTTAAAATATTTTTTTAAATTTGGTTCTTGAGTTCGAGGATGAATCGTGCAACTCACGTAAAAAGGCTACTTTGGTTGGAGCTTAATATTTCGTAAACGGGATATAAGTTTGAAAAATTAACAAAGTAATCACAAAATAATTTTATAAAATACTTATTCAACGATGCTCCATAATGAACAGCAAAATGACCTCCTAAGTGTAGGGTGGCTAGTACTACTTACTAGTAGTACGGAGAGGCCAAGCTGTATCTGGTTCATCCCACCGGAATGATATAAAATGTGGTTTAGATTTTAAATTCGATCCTAAGCTACCAAACAGTGAAAACCACATCAAAATCAATCCATCTTCCAAAAATGATCTACATTATTTTTTATTTATGATTACGTAGCCTCTATACAGATTTTCATGTTTATAGCTCCGAAAATCGGAACCTTTAATAAAACACTCACTAAAGCAATATATTATGTTCCTAATGTTGTCCACCCTGGTGTGCTGTAACTTGTAGTACCTACTAAATACCTAAATAAAGGAGGTAAGATTGTGATTTCACCTTCGTCCGTCGTATTTGTTCCAGACATCCGCATGCAGTTGTCGGAGCAGACACGCGTGCTGGAGGCGCGCGCGGAGGCGACGGCGGGCGTGGCGGGCGAGCTGCACGACTACTGCCGCCGCCGCGCCGACCTCGAGCACGAGTACGCGCGCGCGCTCGACAAGCTGGCCCGCGCCGCGCACCAGCGCCACAAGGACCACAAGCACAAGTCAGTGCCACCGCCACCACTAGACTGGAAATAAGGGCTGCAATAACGACGGCCGGTGAGAGTTGCGACGTTTCAACGCGTGTGTCGCGCTCCGCAGACGCGAGCAGTGGTCGCTGACGGGCGCGTACGCCTGCTGGCAGGCGGCGCTGGAGAACACGCGCGCGCTGTCGCGGGACCACGCCGCGCTCGCCGAGCTGTACGGCGGGCCGCTCGCCGCGCGGCTGCAGCGCGCCGCCGAGGACACGCTGCGGCTGCACCGCAAGTGCAGGGACATAGGTATGCCGCCCCGCCGCCCCCCGCCCGCGCGCCCCCCGCCGGGCGGCGGGCGGCGAGTGACGAGCGTGCCGCCGTGTGTGCAGTGTGCGAGCGGCACGAGGAGGTGGGCGCGGCGCTGGCGGAGGCGGCGGCCGCGGGCAAGGCGCACGCCGCCGCCGCCGCCGACTGGCGCGCCGCCGCGCTCAAGCTGCGCCACGCGCACGACCAGCGCACGCGCCTGGCCGCCGCCGACCCGCCGCGCCACAAGAAACTCAAGGCGCTCGACAAGGAACTCGACAAGGTATCCGATCACCTCCGCCGTGTTCGTACTCGGCCGGAGTACTCGTCTCCCGGACGCGCTTCCGGCTGCATTTAAAACGGTGCGTTTATTGCGCAGCGGCGCGGGCGACACAGCGAGGCGAGAGCGCGGGCGTTGCGCGCCCGCGCGGACTACGCGCTGAGCCTGGAGGCGGCCAACGCGACGCTGCAGCGGTACTACCTCGACGACATCGCGGATATCATACTGGTCGGTCGAGGGCGCGGTCGCGGGGCGGGCTGCCCGAGCCGGCCCCCGCTGACCCGGATGTTCTCGTGTGACAGTGCATGGAGGTGGGGTTCGAGGCGGTGGTGGGGCGCGCCGTGCGCTGCGCCGGCGCCGCCGAGGGCGCGCGCGCGGCGGCGGGCGGGCAGGCGGCGGCCGCGCTGCGCCGCGCCGCCGACGCGCTGGACGCGCTCGCCGACCGCCAGCGCCTGCTGCAGGCGCACGCGCAGCCCTTCGCGCTGCCGCGGCCCGTGCCGTACCAGGTGCGTCCGCGCTCCCCCTCCCCCCCCCTCCCCCCGGGGCTGGCGGGGGCGCCCGCTCCGACACGTGCTCGCTCTGCAGGGCCCCGGCGCCTCGGCGCAGGACGCGGAGATGCGCGAGCTGGCGGCGGGCGCGGCGCCCGACGCAGACGAGGGCACGGCGCGCGCGGCGGCCGAGCTGGCGCAGCGCCTGCTCACGCTGCAGGCCGGCGCGCGCCAGCTGCGCGCCGAGTGCCGCGAGAACGCCAAGACCTTGGACGCCGCCGAGGCTGAGCTCATCAGGCAGGTGCGTGCGGGCGCGGCGGGCGGGCGGGGGCGGGGGGCGCGGGCCCGGCTCATGCGGCGTGTGTGCAGGTGGAGGGCAGCGACGCGGAGTGGGAGGTGGAGGCGCTGTTCGGCGCGGGCGGGCGCGGCGCCGCCGGCGTGGCGCCCGCGCCGCCGCCGCCGCCGGAGGACCAGGAGGACTACTACCTCGCGGTGAGTCGCCGCCTCGTTCAACGACTTTATGGAAGTTGATTCTTATAAAAAACTAGCTGAGCCCGCGACTTCGGCTGCGTGGAATTTAACTTAACCGCTCCCGCTCCCGCGTTCTTAGCACGCGCGACAGGACCCATTTGCTTTTTTTTTATTTTTCTAAAATAAAGGTAGCGTAAGTTACTGCTTATAACATTAGCTATCTGCCAGTGAAGTCCCGTCAAAATCGATCCAACCGTTTCAGAGATACTTTTTGATTACATGTGTTTTTATTTTTTTACGCGGAACCCTAATTGTTTTTCTAAAATAAAAGTAGCCTAAGTTACTCCTTATAACATCAGCTATCTGCCAGTGAAAGTCCCAACAAAATCGGTCCAGCCGTTTCGGAGATTACCCGGAACAAACATACAGACAGACAAAATAAATTAAATCGCGTTTTTGTTATAGGTGTCGTATGTACTTTCATATGCATTTAATGAAAAGGTTGTATTTTGATATTACAAACAGACACTCCAATTTTTATTTATTTCTATAGATTATCAGGGGAGGGTGCATTAATGTTTAAATTATTTTGAGGCTCGAATTACATGCATTCGGAATCTCCTTTTGGTCTCTGTCGCGCAAGGGAGATGGACCGCTTCACATTATGAAGCCGTCACCGCCTATATATTTTAGATCGATAATGACCATCCTCGACTCTGAGCCGGCATGAGAGTACTCTGGTTTTTTGGATCGGAAAGATTCCGGACGCATGTAGGGCGAGTCTAAAACTCGGGCCGATCGCACCGGCGCGGGCGAGGCGGGCGGCCGGTGTGAAGCGGAGCGGGACGCGCGTTGCAGAAGTTCCGGTCGTACGTGTCGTGCGCGGGGCGGCTGGCGCGGCTGGAGGGCAAGGCGGCGGCGGGGGCGCGGCTGGGGGCGGCGGCGGGGGAGGGGGAGGGGGAGCGCGTGCCGTCCCCCCCCACGCCGCCGCGCCGCGCCGCCGCGCGCCTGCGCCGCGGGCAGTTCGCCGCGCCGCTGGACCTGCGCCTGCCTGTCGTGCTCACCTCGTGCGTGCGCGTCATCGCCACCTACGGTGAGGAGCGGCCCTATAGCTTTGTGAACCGGAGGCGGCCTGAGACTGCTCCCTTTCAGGCGGAGGGTCGAGGCCCGGTACGGATCTTACTTACATGTGGAGGTGGCGATAGTTTAAAAAAATGTGCCCGGGTGATTTCGAATGTGTACTATCAACGGTCGACCTGAGGCTCCACTAGCTGCACGTGCCAGACTAGGGGCCGGGGCTAGCGCGAGTGTTCCTGCGCAGGGCTGCGGCACCAGGGCGTGTTCCGCGTGTCGGGCTCGCAGGTGGAGATGCAGGCGCTGCGCGCCGCGTTCGAGCGCGGCGAGGACCCGCTGGCGCGCGTGCAGGACGCCTCCGACATCAACTCGGTGTGCGGGCTGCTCAAGCTGTACCTGCGGGAGGTATGTTCTCCGGCCGACGACCCCGGCCGCGCACACTTTCATCTCTCTCTGTTTTCCCCGACAAAGTTTCAACGATGAAACGTATTTATTTATTTTGAATGTGCTATGTGCAAAATTTCATCCCCTATTCCTTTCGTTCAGGGGATGAATATTCAATATGGCGGAAAGACGCATGTTTAATAGTTATGAACAGAGGTCGAAATTAGGTAGTGCGATTTTAATACCTGTACAAAATGTTGATATACACATGGACGTTCCTGGGATCTCAACAATCAATCCCGGGACTCGTATTCATTGCCAATATTTACTATATTTATTTCCTATCTTAAGTACCGTGATGGGTTTTAGGGTTGCGTAGGCAAAATAGGATCCCTTATAGTTTCGCCATGTCCATGTATCCGTCTGTCCGACGCGAAATCCCAGTCAGTTTATTCCAAATTATTAAAAATTCTTTGGTTTATTCAGAGCCTATTAAGGCTGGAAGACTACATTGCCACAAGAAATAGTTCATGTACTTACCGCTACAGAACTGTGTATTGAAATATTGAAAACGAAGTTATTCTAAGGCAAGTCACCCCGCGTACACGGGAAGGGAAGTGTTTTTTTTTTACTTTATGCGGTTTCTTTCACAGTTTTCAAAATATTGAGCTCGTAAGTGGCTCGTTTACGTAAGTTGCAAGATTCAATCCTCTAACTCTAGAACCACAATTTTACAGGTACATAGTTTTTTGAAGGAACAAAATATTGTTTATTTAAAAATTATATATTTTTAATGTAAAATAAAAAGAAAACAAAGTTGTGACCTCGATTCGAACCCACTTGCCGCCGTGCTGTGTGTACACGGACGTGTCCCGGGCGCAGATCCGGCCGCCGCTGCTGCCGCCGCAGCTGCAGGAGCGGCTGCTGCGCGTGGCGGCGCTGGCGGACGCCGCGACGTTCGTGCGGCGCCTGCGCGCCACGCTGCTGGCGCTGCCGCCGCCCGCGCTCATCGTGCTGCGCTACCTGTTCGCCTTCCTCGCGCAGTCCGTACATTCTCACATTATGCTTTCGCTCTTTACAATATCTCTCTTTTAACCGACTTTGAAAAAGGAGGAGGTTCTCACTTCGGGTGTAGTTTTTTATACTTTTTTAAAATGTTTGTTACCTCGGAACTCCGTCACTTATAAACCGATTTGTTTTTTTATTATTTGAAAGGATGTTATTCCAGATTGGTCCCATAGACATTTCATCGTAATCGATTCGCTTTATTTGACAGTCAACATTCGCATTCGTAAATATTGAAGATTCGCGAATGTGAAAAATCCAACATTCGTTACGTCACTATTATATATACTCTGGTGGGCCCTTAGAAGTTTCATAAAAATCAGTTCAGTAATTTGAGAGATATGAACTATTTACTGTTACCAGCAATTCAATACATAGTTAACATCGTGAAAAAAAAATAATAGAAAAAATCTACCGACTTAAAAAACAAATTGGGTGCACTAAAAAGTTTGAAATAACTAAGGTACCTTATAATTTATTTCATTTGCAGTCTTAGAACGTGATTTACAGTAGTCGGGTTTTAGCTTTTCAACTCAATTTTTTAAATAAATTATTTTGGTGTTTTTACTATGTACATTATATTTTTTGAAATGTGTTAATGAATTACACCCTATCATTTGATATCCCACAAGGCGTCATTAAAAATGACGCCAAATAAAATACTGAATGAGAGGGCGCCATATATAATTCAATATGACATCACATAGGCTATAACCAGCGCCGGACAGTCGATCACACGACACTTCCAACACTTTCCTCCTTTTTGCTTCCCCGTAGTCAGGTACAAAATAAACCGTCGGCACAGTCGGTGCTTCTGTACACGTGTCGGCTTAGTTGCCAGAGCGACCTGCCTCCCCTCCCCTCGCTTGCCGCTGTGTAAAGCTTCCCAAGACCGCCTTAGGCCTTCGCCTGGCGTCTCGATATTGCGTCATGTTGAGAACCGAAAGGAGGGAGCTGTGCGCGGCTCCCAGCGACTGTGCGTCAACCCGGGTCGGTTGCAGCCTGGCGGAGCACAGCGACCACAACATGATGGACGCGTGGAACCTGGCCATCTGCCTCGGGCCCACGCTGCTGGCGGCCTGGGGCGAGGGCGGCGCGCAGGTCACGGCGCAGAACCTGGTCAACGAGCTGGTGAAGCGCACCATCCTGCACCACGCCGACGTGTTCCCGCAGGACCTCGCGCCCTACGCGCTCTACACCAGGATCAGGTCGGTGCCCGCGGTGCGAGCAGCACGCCCCGGTTGCGAGGCGGTTCCTTTATTTTTTATCAACAACAAAAATGTATTCAGTGAGACGGATCCGGAGGGTGGAGAGCCGGGCGGTGACGCGGCGGCGGCAGCCGAAGCGGAAGCGAGCGCGGACGCGGACGCGGACTCGGGCGCGGACGCGGACGCGGACGCGGCGCCGGGCGAGGACGCGCCGCGCGGCGACGAGCTGGACGCGCCCGACGACTTGTCGCTTTTCGACGATGACGAAGGTGAGCCTGCGCCCTGCACACGCCAAAGCGCAATCGCAACGGACGGGCCGTCTAAATACTCGTTTACCATTATTATCTCCCCGAATCCGATAATATTGGTACCATTTTGTCACAGAGGACATGAGCGACGACGACGCTGAAAGCGGAGACTGGGGCGAGCGGGACTCCGGCGAGTATCCGAGGTGCGTTGATTAAAGTACTTGCGATAGAACGTTCAGGGACCGTGAACGATGTATGTACAATCGGACCGAGAGTGAGCGAGGAGTCCCTCCCGCGTAGTTCTACGATGAGTTTTTCCCCAAGTATCGATGATCAGTAGCCACTAGCGAGCGAGTAGCGAGCGAGTAGCGAGCGCGGGGCGGCCAGTAACGGAGCGCGTGTTGCAGGTCGCGCGGCGCCAGCGCGGAGCGGCGGGGCGGCGCGCAGGTACCGCTCGAGACCTGCGTCTGACCTCCACCCCTCCCCGTCACCCTCCCCGTCCCCCTCCCACTCCTTCTGCAACACTCTGAACACACGTGGCATCGACGCCGCTGAACCCCGATCCTGCAGGACGACGGTCCCGTAAATTTTCATGAAATTCCGAAATCTGGCATTTCACATATTATTAATTTGACCCCAGCATTCCTCATATTACCTTATTGAAAACGTTACTATCTAAATTACACCTATTGCTATATACTTATGCAAAAAAGGGAGTTCGCCCCCTGTCCCCCTCAATGTCTCCCTGTACATGTCACGTGTACTGGGGCGGGAGGCCCGGTGCGTTGCGACTCGCTCGCCTGCATGCCTAGAGGAGTTGCAACCGCCGGCCGCGGGAGGGCGCGGTGTGCGCGATGTGCGCGACGCGCAGGTGCATGGCGCTTCCTGTTGTGATCATCAATTTGTTGTACATTAATTACGATGTATTTGCTTTATTATACATACCTACACTATTATACAAATAGCTTTACATATATTTAGCTATAATCATTCAGGTGCTTCTCGAGCTAACGAGATTATTATTAATTGGGAATCAAGTTGATGTCGTATGATTTTGATGGAGAAATCGAATATCGCGTTTTATTTCACACGGCTACAGAACAACAATTTCCTTTGCTCTTGGGGACATCTGTGCGCCATAGACTTATGGGGTATCGACACGGGTCGATTTTCGCTGTGCGTCTAATCACTTCACAAAATCGTCTCACAACCGCATCGCCACCCCATTTACACAGTTGACTGAAATCGAGAAGACTAGATAATTTTCTTGGAAAATGTTGAGAACAGGTGTTTACGTATATACCGGTATCGAAATAGTTAGTACTTAAAGTAGTTATTATTATTATTGATCGCCTGCAAGTGACCATATTCACCGTCGATTTTAGCACCAGCCGTATGCCCGCCGCATGAACGTGTGTGAAGGTGTTTTTTTTTCGCCTTATTGTTCCTTCTTAGTTCTTCAAAGCAATTCTAGAATAATTGATTTACTAAACCGTTCCGCTCAGAATTTTCAAAGAAAATTACCTATTTGCGATTTCAGTCCACTGTGCGAATGTGGCGATGCGGCCTTGTGAGACGTTGTGTGAAGTGATCAGCCGCACGCGCGCGGCGACATACGAGCCGTGTCAATCGCTCATCGGATACGAATTCATTGTCACTGCCTTAAACAAAGACTGAACTAATTAGTAAGCACTTGTGATAAATACCTTATTATGTTGCCAATTATTGTATGTATGTATGTATACCGTAATTAGTTATTATATTTAGTGGCTTAGTACGCGCTAGCGGTGGTCGGTGGTTGTCTGTGTGTGTGTATGTAAATAAACGTGTTTTATATGCATGTATGTGTTTAATTTTTTTTCTGATTCGTACATAGTACCTACATACCTTACTCGCCGACAAAACTCAGTGTACACTCGCAAGGTAATGAATTCAAAGTGCTTAACTTTCGGACTTATGCCGGCCACCCACGTTTATGCCGCTTGATCCAATGGAACGAACTATGTTCAGGCTTGATCTACGTAGGGAAAGTTTTTGGACGAACCAGTTGACGGCATGATCGATTACCAGTCTATCGAGTGTCGTCGCGTCGTGCCGCTTGAACGTGAATAGGCGCGTCCTGCCCAACGCGTCTGTCTCCGGCTCGCCTCGTCTGTGCGAAATACGAGTATGTTGACGCGCTCGCTTCTTCCCGTGAACTGACGAATGATGGCCGAATCAAGCCGCAGGAACGTTCTCGGTCTCTGGGGCCGTCCTGTCACGCCGCAGTTTCATATCATCGGTGGTTCGCCGGTATTATTGGAATGTTTACGATTAGTGTACATAATGCATGTGAATTGACCCAGGTGAATTTAGACAGAGAATTATAGGGATTAATAATAATAGTGTTATACAATTAGATTCGGTGATTGCTACGTGTGGTACCATAATTAATGACATACTTATATAATATACTTAATAACTCACATCATTCTAACAAGCATACACTTTGTTAATTGTTCAGCCGAAAGACGCGGCGTACCTAGTAGTTATCACCTCTCCACAAGTACCACGGAACGCAGAAAGTCAGTTTTCCGGATCGCGGCAGGAAGCCTTGGGCCCAAATAGGCCAGCTTACAATAAAGGTCTTCCACATTCGATACTTGAGGTGCCTGCCTATTGTGCTTATTGCATTTTACTAACCAGTCAAACAAATACGCTAGGCTAGTCTTATATTCTATTACATGGCGTATTCATGTAAACCAATGTAATATTATTTAAACAAAAAAATGAAACCCACTAAAAGGCTAGACATAGCGTAACATAAAGTCCCTTATGATTTATTTGATTTGGAGGAGTAGTTAATACTAGGGTTGCCACTTTGTTGTAGTATATCATTATAATTCCAAGCTTAGACCTGTATAAACTTAGGTAGTAGATACGTGTGACACGATGGTGCTTGCCTAATTTGAGCTTTTCCTTCGAGGGAGCGCCAGCTGTAACTATTGTGTGCTCATTTTACTGTTGTTTTCTCCAAAGATAAACAATACCTGTACATAGTGTTTGTTTTAACTGGGACAGTATGGGGAAATCCGAAACTATAGAAGATACAGGGAAACTGTCTTAGGGACCTTTAGGTCTTTTTAACCGACTTCAAAACGGAGGAGATTACGAATGAATTTAGGAACTGCTTTACGAAGTGTGGTCACAAATATAATCTACTTTCCGAGCAAGTAAAAATGTTGCCCTAAAACTCAAATATTTTCCTGTGTTTGCTCACAAATAGCTTTTTGGGCAAAGACACCTTGTTTGTTGGCATATTTGACGGTAAGACGGTTAGGTAGACGGTAGTAAATATTTGAGAAAAAAAAAATTTTTTTCAATGTGTCAGTCCGTATTAAAAAATATGTTTAACAAAACGACATGGAGTACTCACGCTTGACCAAAAAAATTACAATGTCAAAACTGATTTAAAAAAGTCCTAATCTTTGATAAAAGAAGTAATAATGGTTCCTAAGACAGTTTCTCAGTATCTTCTATGGTTTCGGACTGTATATCTATATTACGGTCCCAAAATATACATACTCTAACCTTAGACTATAGTCTCTGTAGTTTACCTTATAAAATATTAGGTAATGATTCTAAATAGTTGTAATTGTTCAATTGATATAGGGTCGTCTGTAGCTCCCCCGCGAGTTTGCATGGTCGTCGCTGGCGTCTATGTATATTTGTGATATTTGTGCAACAATTTGTTAATTCCTTGGGTGTCCGGTAGGAGCGCTTAGCAATTTTCCAGACATAATTATATTTTACTTAGACGCTAACGACTAGCGAGCGCAAAACATGTGTATCAATTATGGAACATACTTAAAGTGTGGGACCCCTCCAATTTGCATGTATGAGTATAGTAGGAATTTCATATTCCGGTGGTTAGCAGCGAGCTTTGTGTGTGCAGGGAGAGCCGCCCGCCGCCGCCGCCGCCGCCGCCGCCGCCGCGCCCGCCTGCAGGTACGGCTGCGCGCTCGGACCACTGTGATTTCTGCAATTCAGAATGTTGGTAATTTAACAAATGATGAATGGTGCGTGGTCCCCAGGCGCCTGGCGGACAGCACGCCCGACCTGGTGCTGGACCTGCCGGCGCGCGCCCCGCCCGCCGACCCCGCCCCCGCCGACCCCGCCGACCCCTCCGCGGCCGCCGGCGCCGCCCTCGCCGACCCCGCCGACACGGCCGACACGGCCGACACCTTCCTACACAACAGGGACACGCTCAAGAAGAGGCCCGCGCGCAGGTAATTCATCAACCATCGGACATGAAAACAGAGATCAGAAATGAGAATGTAATGTGATGCAGGGTTACTCGGGTCGATTGCCGCCGCACGGCTAGGAGCAAAATGATGGATTTTATTCGATCGTCCCCTAGCCGCACGGCGGACATCGCCTCGAGCGAGCCCCGCATGACCGGGCCCGGTGTGGACAGGCCCGCCCAACAGCGCGCGGACGGCGGCGCGGCGGGCGGCAGCCCCGTGCCGGCGCGCAACACGGCGCGCGTGGCCGCCAAGTTCGCGGAGCTCACGCTGACGGGCGGCTCGCTGAAGCCGGCGCTGGCCGCCAAGCCGGCGCTGCTGCGCCGCCCCACGCCGCACCCGCAGCACGCGCCGCCCGCGCGCGCCCCGCCGCCCGCGGACCCGCCCGCGCCGGCCCCCGCGCCCGCGCCCGCCCCCGCCGCCGCCGCCGCGTCCGTCGAGCCGCCGCTCTAGGCGGTCCCGCCGAGTTGCGTTGCGTTGCGTCCCGGCGCGCGGCGTGGCGGTCGCGTGACCGACCGTGATCACCCGTCCGTGTCGGTATATACGGCCCTTCCTCGGTGAGACGGACGGGGAATAGTCGGTGTGAGTGAACCCGAAGTTGAAATCGCGATGGGAACTAATGTATCCGCGGGCGTTTATACGGTCCGTACGTCAGTCCCCAGCGCCGCGGTCCCTGGCGGGGCGGCGGGCGGCGGGCGGCGGGGCGGCGGGGGGCGGGGCGTCTGCGGGTTTAGCATTCATATTGTACGTTTACGTTATATTTTATACTATATGTGATTATTTTTTATATGCGCCGTGGGGATCGCCGTCCGTCTGATGCTTTTAATTGCTGCAGTTTTTGTCGTGCTATACTATGCTGTAGATGTAGGTAATTATATATTTTTCGAAGTAATTTTAAGCCTCCAGGCTAATATTGAGGAATAATGTTCGTGAAGTGATGAAGAGTCGCCGCTACGGTACATCCTATCCTAGGTGCTGCCGCGTTTTGTTATATCTATTCATAAAAGCGGTTATATTTAATTTTATGTTCAATTGTGACGATTTATTGAATTATACATCGATTATAGATTTCGCACTTATAATGGCATATACATACATACTGTTTCTGTTAATTTGAAATGAACGCATGGTAGGAATATACGAAAGAATCTGTCCATAGTATATGTGTTAAAATGAATAGTAGTATATAAGCATAGCAGCGAGTGTCGGCGGCGCGCCGCTCCCCGCCGCGCCGTGTACGCCGCGGGGCGCCCGCCCGCTGTACTGTACCTGTAACCTCGTACTCAATAAAACAGTATTACACACGGATCACAATGTGTTTCATTCCGTCACAATAAGTCTGCTCCGAGTTCTAGCAGCTAAGACAGGCGTAGACGTAGTGTGTTCTCTAAAATGTTCTCATCGGACGAAATTAGTAAAAGGCTGGGTATCGGTGGGATTCATAACTTTATTAATATTTGGTATATAATAATTTACAAATCTTTGATAATAATAGTAATCGATCCAGCATAAATTTACATTTAACAATTATTACCTAGAGCCCCTCCTCAGTTCATTACACTGGTCATGTCAACAAATATCGCAGGAAGAAATACTCTGAACGATCCGCGTGGTCCTTACACCCATGCTATTCGTTACGACCGTGCGCGCGGCACTAGTACCGCAGGCAGTGGTCGTGGTGCATGGCGTGGTGCAGCGGCGCGGCGTTCTCCTTGTCGCGGTAGTGCTGCTGCGGCGCGGCGGGCGGCGCGAACTCGCTCGCCAGCGGCGGCTCGTACTCGTCGCCCGAGCCGTCCGACGCCTCCAGGTAGCCGAACAGGCGCGCCGCGCCCGCCGCGCGCTGCTCGCGCCGCCGCCCCGCCCCGCCGCCGCCCCCGCCCGCGCCCGCCGCCGGGCCCGCGCCGCCCGCCTCCGCCGCGCCCGCCCCCGCACCGCCCGCCGCCCGCCCCACGCCCGTCGGCACCTTCAGGTTGCGGCTCTCGATGTGGCTACGGATGACAGTGCACGCGTTAGGGTCTCGCCACGACCGCGCGCGGCGGCCGTGTGCGTCAAGTGCGCTGGCAGTACTCACTGGGCGTCACGCAAGTGCTGTGCGAGCTGGTGCTGGTCGTCGGCGAGGAAGGGGCACTTGGCGCAGGCCTTCTTGTTGTGGACTTTGTGCACGTGCGTGGCGAGTCGCTCGGCGCGCGCCGCCTTGTACTCGCACAGCGCGCACGCGAACGGCTTGAGGTGCGTGTTGAGGTGCCGCTTCAGGCACCAGTTGTCCACGCCCGACCACGCGCAGTAGCAGCACGCGTACCGCCGCTCGCCCTGCAGCGACACACCCTCCGTACAATTATTGAAGCCCGGACGGTTCTTCCGTCAAGTTGTTACTAATTGCAATAGTAATCTTGCGTGTGGCGATGTACATCGGTTGCGTCAGGGGGTGATTTGGTGAGGTCGAATGAGTGTTTGATATTGTGCGCGTGCGAGTGGCATGGTACCTTGCGCCTGACGACGGGTGCGGGCGGCGGCTGCGCGGCTGGCGGCGCGGGCTTGTGCAGCGGCGGGGGCTGCGCGGGCGGCGAGCTCTTGGCGAGCGGCGCGCGCTCCAGCTTGACGCCAGCCGGCGGGCGGAACTCGCCGCCCGCCGCCGCCGCCGGCACCTGCACCTGCACCTGAACCTGCGGCGGCGGCGGCGGCGGCTCGCCCGCCGGCTTGCTGTAGTAGTGCACCGTCGGGCTCGACACCTGACCCGACTCATCAAACTTCAACATTCCAATAGAAGAGGATTCAAAAAGAAGATATACCTATGCACTTCTCATAGACGGATGATATATTATTTACCTGCGGCTTGGCCGTCGAACGTCGGATCCGGTTCAAGTCGTATGGCTGATCGCGGTGCATGCGCAGGAAGTGTTTCTTGACGTGGTCGGCGCGGTTAAACTGCTTCTGGCAGAGGTAGCAGTGGAAGGGCTTCTCGTCGCGGTGGATGTTCTCGTGGCGCGTGAACAGGTCGCGGCGGTCGGTGGCGTACGGGCAGGCGGCGCACGCGTAGCGCTTGCCGGCGTCGCCGCCCGCGCCCGCGCCCGCGCCCGCGCCGCCGCCCGCCGCCTCGCCCGCCGCCTCCGCCGGCAGCGCGCCTGCGCGCCGCTCGCTGCGCAGGGACTCCACCTGCAATGAGACAAATGTGTGCTTTTGAAAGGGGTAAACCTGGTATTCACTGCTCAACTGACGTAATTTCCAGCGACGGACTTTATTCTTGAGCCGCTGCAGGTATCGGGTGAGGTCGTCGAGCGCGGGGTTGTCGCGCAGCAGGTGGTCGGCGGCGGCGGGGTCCGAGTGGTGGTCGCGCGCCAGGTGCGTGCGCACGCCGCGCGCCCAGCCGGACGCGAACCCGCACCCCGCCAGCGGACACTGGAACGCGCGCGCCTGCGCACACAATATATGCTCATCCACAACGTAACCATATTAAAACACCCCGCCCTCTATAACGGGGGTCTTCAGGAACTTGTATAATCCTGTTATCTGCAATATTGTGTGGAAGAGGGTAGGCACTTGCCGTCGTCGTTATAATAATGTCCTTACATTATTTACGTATAAGTACTCAAATAGTAGAAGGTACGCAAGTGCTGAGGGAGCCTTAATGATGAGTTCAGATGAAAACAGTATAACACACGCCTTTGGAGCCTAACGAAAATCGGGTCGGACTGGGCGAGTCCACCAGTCGCACTGACATACATTTATTATTTATTTGTATGGGATACGTCGGTGTCTGTTCCGCTGGCCAAAAAGGGCGTTTTTCCAGTATGGACATTTGTGACAGTTTTGTAAAAACAGCGAAGACACCGAAGCGATAACTGTCAAGTCTCTGGCAGTCTCGTTCACCTAGAACGGAGAAGCGATGGCACCCAAAGGCACTATAAGGGTCGCGGCGGGTACCTGCGAGTGCGTGCCCAGCCAGTGCTCGGCGAGGCGCGCGAGGAAGCCCACGCACTCGCAGTCGGCGCACTTGAAGAGCCGCTGCGCGGGGTTGTAGGAAGCGATGCGCGAGTGCGCCCACGCCAGCGGCTCCTCCGCCGCCGTCCAGCGGTCCTCCGCGGTCGGGTCGATGCGCGGCGTGAAGTTGGCCTGCGCGAGCACCCACCATCAGTAACCGGCGCATACGTACGAGGCGCGAGGGTCGGCTCCGGTACGTGCCTGCAGGATGCCGGGCGGCGGGAAGCCGTTCTGCATGAGCGCGGCGAGTCCCCACGCCGTGATGTGCTCCTCGGGGCGCAGCTCGTCGTCCAGGTCGCGCTCGGCGGCGGGGAACTCTACGCCCACCACGCCGCCCACGCCCACGCTGGTCTCCTCGCCGTACAGCTTCTTGGTGATCTCCTTGAACATGTCCTCGCAGTCCATGGTGAGCGAGGCCACGCTGCCCACGCCGGCGCCGCCCTCCATCGCGCTCGCTCAATGCGCTGCTAAAACTGTATTCGTGTACATCATATCCAAGTACGTTGTAGCACGCTGCACGACTCAGCATAAGACAGCTTTTGCATTGTGAGGATTGTGCCTGAGGCCTAACCAATTTCAACAATTTAGAAGTATAGGGTTAGTGTGTTCAGATGGTCCGAAGAGACGTTACCTCGAAGCAGTGGCTGTCTTACTCAGCTTGCAGATTTTAGGGGCGGCAAATGTTGGAGACCAAGTCCGACAAACTTAACTAATTGAATGTATTACTTTTGAACTATTTGTAAGTGCAATAAAGATTATTTATTTACTTTTACCGAAAGTACATTATTGTGTAGCTTGTGTAGCTCAATCATGTACGACTAACTAGCTTGTTAGTCGTACATGATTGAGCTTTGATTAGCTCAGAAATGTACCCGAAAACTATTAGGTACTTGTGCATATCAACGAAATTGTTGGATATTGTTTTCTTATATTTACGCGAATACTACACATTGAAATAAAACTATTTTTCGGATTTTATCGCGTTTATTAACTTTATGTTCCCATAAAGACATAAAGACATACACATACATAAAGTTAATAAACGCGATAAAATCCGAAAAATAGTTTTATTTCAATGAAATTGTTGGACTTTAAAAATAATCTAGGAAGGTAAGGGCCGCAACAATTGAACTGCCTGTACGCGAGAATCGTGTCAGTGTCACTACCTCGAAGCGCGTCGCGTCGTCGGTTTCACAGTGCGGCGTTACACAAACAAGACCATGCCACTTACTTTATTTCATCTCGCTTCATTCATGTATAAAGATGGTAGGTAGGTATTCGGTTTGGTCCCACTCCTAATGTAACATAAGTAATATGATAAAGGTTGATCTCTTCAAGCGGGCTCGGATGGCCAATTCCTGAACCGATACTAGAGAATAGCGAAAATTTCGTACTCAAAGAATCCAAATGAATTTTAGCCCACTCGAAACTAGCCGATACTTATAAGAAAAAAGTGACTTAGTATTATTGCACCAGCTGATAAAGTCAGAATTCTGGGAAGTAATGTACTGAAAAAAACAGCTCATTTGTAAGAAAACTGGGGAATAAAGGTGGATGTGGAATAGTGGATGAGGAATAAACTCCGGCCTAGTGAACACCAGACATTTTGAATTGACATCGTGATTTTCAGTGTCACTATAGATTGGTATAGGTACATAATGGACCAAATGAAGCCCCCTTTGCTATGTGTTGCAATGTTAATGGAGCAGGATCCTGTTCCCGCCGGGTGGAGGAGGCGGCCTTGCCCCCGCGACTGCAGCCGGCGCCCTCCGCCCTCCGCCCTGCGCCACCCACTCACGCCGCGGCTCCCACACATGATGGGACAGATACCATTACTCATTTGACATTTTACACATACCCACGTATACCTGCCGATGGTAATTATTATTATTATATTTAGTGACCTTAGAAAGAGCAGCAAATCCGGTTTTAAGAACGAGTGGTCACTCGTTACTCATGACATCAATATCGTGAGTACTGGCGTGGATAGGCAGATATACGCGTGTGATAGACTATAAATAGGTAGATGTAGTTTCGGGGCGCAAGGCGGCAGGGGCGACGGGCGCAAGGCGAATGCAGTTGAGGGGGTACGCCGTTACCTCGGCCTTCCTTTCCTCGCTGACCCCAGGGACTAGTGACGACCTTTTGCGACTACCTTCCTGTAGAATAGACCATATCGGAGATGACGCGTCCTCCGACAAAGGTAATGTACTTGCAAGGGAATCGGGCGTGATATTTTATTTTTATCGATCCTATGACCTCATTCGCGATAATATTCTTTGACTAGGAAAATGACAGCCCTCGTTGCTTATGGGTGACAAAGGGCAGGGGTTCGAGGTCGGCGGCGGGGCGAGATGCGGGGGGCGGGCGGCGGCTCACCTGCGGCGGCAGGCGCTGCGCGGCGCGGGGGCGCGGGGGCGGCAGTGGCGACACCTCAGCACGGCGCGGCTCGCCGGCCGCGACTGACGCCACCCATCGCCCGCCGCCCCCCGCCGCCCGCGCCGCCTCCCGCCGCCCATCGATCGCCACCCCCGCCGCCCTCTCTCATCCATTCACGGAGGACGCGCTCGTATTGACCCGGTGTGTGTCTACTCGCCCTACGCCGCGCCGCGCCAGCCGCGCCAGCCGCGCCAGCCGCGCCGAGGCCACTCGCCGCCGATTGGCATTGATGTTTGTCTTAAGATTTGAGCACCGCTGCTGGCGGAATCTTTTTGATAACGTCGTCCGGCTTACTAGATTTTTCACTTAAAGTAGCACTTGGTACCAGCCAAGCTTCATCTGCTGCCCTATCTATCTACTGAGTTCACGTCACAAAATACCTACCTACCTAAATTAATCCTCTCATTAAATAATTAGGTAGGTATGTACATACATACTTACCAAAATAAATAAAGTGAATAGATACCTATGTACCTGTACCTATGTACCTGCCTGCCAACTGTAGGCTAGGCGTTAGGATTTGAGCTTGACGACCTATAGGTATAGGTACACATAAATTTCATACTCGGTTAGAGTCATCCATCACGAATAGACACTTACCATTTAGGTACTTACTTACTAATCATTCCATGATACCTACTTACCAGCAAACCCATAGGTATGAAATTCCTACTCAGTTAATTGTTCTAGTTCTAACGTACCTACCTACGTACGACTGCCTGGCTGGATAAACGAATTTTATGGGGATGCCTTCCGACATCAGTATGAACTGTACCTATAATAATTAATACCTATGAGGTAGGTGGGTTCAGTGTAGTGGACAGCAGTATTCGCCCTCGAAGTGCGATGCGATGGCGCATGGCATGGCGGCCCCCGCGGGCGTGAGGGGCGCGGGCCTCTGCAGCCCGCCGCTGCCGCACTGCCGGCGCCCGGGCGGCACTCCCCGCCCGGCCTGCGATCTCCCACTCATTCACATACCTACCTAATACATACATTGGTACGTCGGATCGAAAATCATAAAACTCTAAAAACCAAACAGGTATGACAAGCATGGAGGCTGCGTATTTAACTGAACATTTACAATAAGTACCTATGTGACAATAAGTACTTACCCAGTGTCATTTTGATCACAAGAGACAGATTTCAATGAAGCTGAGTACGTAGTGGTTAAAACCCGGCTTTACAACGTTCAAGATGGTCGTAGCCACGTATAGAATTTTTTTAACAGACTTCAAAAAAAGGAGGAGGTATTCAATACGGTTTTTTATATTTGTTACTAATACTTAGATTTGTGTTTATTTGAAAGGATATACTTTCAGATTGGTCCCACAGGAAGTTCATCAAAATCGGTTCAGTAGTTTCAGAGATATGGACTATTTACGGTTACCAGCAAGATGATAACTAGCTTACTATGGTTGTCGCCGTCAGCTGATTGTATTGTGAACGCGTGTGGTGTAGCGCGTAGCAAGAGCAACTTCCAATAACGGCCCTACGGCTACGTTACGTACGACTTACGACGCATAGTAGAATGGAACTGTCGCTCGCTAGCTAGGGGCCTGGCTGCGGGGCCCTCAGCCCTGCAACGCGCCGCTACATAGAGATGCTACTGCGCCTCCGCTTTCAGCTCATAATGCAATGCAGTTAAGTAACTTGTCAAACCAATGTAAAGAAGGTAGAAATCTCAATGAGTAGGAAATCTAGCGACAGTTGCGTTTTCTATTGACTACGCCGTTACGGAATGCGGCCACACAAAATGTTATTCGCGATCAACTTTAGACTTTTGTAACAACTCGATATAGTTCGATACGTTGATATAAAAAAATGCCCTTTTAACGTCCCAATCTAGGGCACGGGCCTCTCCTCAATACGAGAAGGTTTCAGGGTATAATTCACCACGCTGGCCCAATGTGTGTTGGCTGATTTCACATGTCTCGTCACGATATTTACGTTCACCGTAAGAAAGTGATAATCATGTAGAAATTATGATGCACACATAGATTTCGAAATACCCAGAGTTGCGAGCCAGGGTTTGAAACCAGGACCTTGTGCCCGCAAGACGCGTTCTTAACTAATAAAGCAGTGATAGCCAATTAGTTAAATAAAAATTATCCAGATATATTAGAGAAAGTAATATTTTCGATCTTGGATTTCGTGCAAACATTCAAATTTACCAATGATATTATATAAAAAAACATGAAACAATTATCCCTATTCAGTCCCGAAATTGTAAAGTTTGTGTAGTATTCTCATCGGAAGTTAGTTGCATATGACGCTTAGCGTGTAGCTGCTTTCCGTAGCGGTTACTATCTTCTATGTGGTGTGGCCCAGCTACGATGCGCGCGTAGTAGTCTGGAGCTGTGGGCAGGGGTCTCCGCCGGTTCTCCGGTTCCGGTACACTTTCCAACACGGCGGCGTGCTGCTGACATAACAAAACAGTTTATTATGTAGGTATATATTTATACCGACGTAAATATTTTTTTGCTTCGGGTCGGGACGTTCCCTATAAAAATTGCATTCGGTAGTCAAGTAGAGCTGATCTGATGATACTCACCCCAGTCACTAACCACCGGCTACAGGAAATAATTATAGGTGTCATCTTTATTTTTATGCAGTAGCCATGCTTTGCCTGGTATTCTTGTTACGGATCTCTAGATGCGTTGATAAATTTATTCAAGCAACAGCTACAAAATATTAGCACGGTGTCGCTGTTGTCGGTGGCCAGACTCGTTAACTACGGCTGCGATTTATCATCTCGCACCCGCTCTATTATTCACTCCGGAACGCTTTCCGATTCCCCTCTTCCCGTACCGAGCTTCATTCATACGACAAGGGAATGACACCGCTGCCTGACGTCGCGCGGCGCGCGCGGGCAGGGCACGGTGCGCGCGACTCGCGTCCCAACCACACTCGCGCACCGGGAGCGACGTGCGCGCGCAGCGCGGGCGGGCGGGCGGCGCGAGGGCGGGCGGCGGCGCGCAGCGTTCGATCGCATCGCTTCAGTCGCGCCCCGACCGCGGCCCGTCCCCGTGCAGTCCTCGCCGCCGCCTTGCCCGCCGCCGGCCGCGCGCTCGCCGCATGCCGCGCCCGCGCCCGCGCGCCCGCTAGCGCCGGCGTGGCCGGCGAGCCGCCCGCCGCCGCTCCGCCCGTCCGGCCGCGGGCAGGTGAGCAGTGGCCGCGCGCGCCGCATCGATCGGCCCGCGTCCGCCGACGTGCCGCGCATGTGTCGCGCTCGCGTGCCGCGCGCTGCGTCGGCGGCCGTCGGCCGTATCTCCGAGTTATGCACCCGATATTGACCGCGCCCGCGGCCTAACTCGGAGACTCCTCGGTCGCTCGGTCCGCGCCGGCGGTGCTCAGTGCCCTTTGATCTGTGCCAGTTCCGCGTACGAGACCGCAGCCGCCTTGTCGCCATTGCCGATCCCGAGCGACCGGGGAGACTCCGGGGCGCGGCAGCCTCGGACGCGACGCCTTGGGGCGTAACATTCAGTGTTTATCGTTCTT
This sequence comes from Notodonta dromedarius, assembly GCA_905147325.1. Taxonomy (NCBI): domain Eukaryota; kingdom Metazoa; phylum Arthropoda; class Insecta; order Lepidoptera; family Notodontidae; genus Notodonta; species Notodonta dromedarius. The sequence goes on from LR990174.1 coordinate 11,166,937, forward strand.
AGCCGAAACCGTGTTATGATCTGTTAGTGATTTGGAACATTTATTGTTATTATCTAAGAGATCGAGCCGCATCGCGAGCGTATGCACCACATCCGCAGCGGGCAGGCTCCGCGCGCAGCTAGGTAGGTGTCGGCGCAGACGGCGCGGGCGGAGCGCGGTTGTTTACAGCGGGGCGCTGCGCCCGCGGCCCGGCGCAGATTATAGCGTCGCGATAAACACGCGGGCCGCGACGGGCGGCGCGGCGGCGCGCCTCAATGAGGGCGCGCTATAAATACCCACCGCACCGCGCCCGCGCGCCTCTCCGTCGACCCTCACCTACTACCCTCCAAAAGTTGTTTATTTTCGCGACGCATCATTCCTGGCGCTTCCGTGCTGTTGAGTGCGGGCGCTGGCCGTTTCCGCGGCTAATCCGTCCCCGCCGTAGCGCCGCTACCGCTTGTAGCACATGAGTGTAGAAACCGTTGGGTCTAAGTTTCTAAACAGCGCGTGCAAGATTTTAACCTATTTTGGCAGAGTTGGCTGGCACCGAGGGATAAATGGAAATCAACAAAAAAATTATCAACTTTTTATTATTTATTTATTTAACTAATGGAAAACCAACAGCTACATACAAAAGTCTATAAACAGAAAGCCAATTAAAGGTTTTCACGTATAGCAATAGAGAAGTACAATACAATAGAGTCTTATGCAAACACTGAATTGCACACAGAACCTAGAGATACCAGAACTAATTACCTATTAATGGAAAATATAAATCAGAAGTTTTTGGAAGAATTTAAGGTTTAGCTGCTTTCTTGCTTGTTTACTATTAGTAAAAAGGGATCAAAAGAGAAGTCCTTGCACAGTTTATTAAAGTATCTGCTTGCTCGCACCAAATATAAATTTTGCCTATAGTTGAGGAAGAAAAAGGGATCGAGATCGGTGGATTAGGTCTAATTGACCTATTCGGGACATTACAGTATAATTTGTGAAGAGTATCAGGGCAATCAATTTCATTTGCGATTATCTTAAACATGAGACTACAATCTGCAATTTGACGACGATTCACAAGTGGCTGAATATAAAATTTCTTACACAGGGACAGGTAGCTATCAGAGCTATAAGGAATTTTAAGTCTACTTATAACAAAGAAAACGCATGAATCGTTTTTGAATGTTTTCAAGCCTGTTTGTATATTTATCGTAGCACGGATTCCAGATCTGAGAGGCATCTCTAAATGGCTCCTCACATACGTACAATAGAGAATCTTAAAATTGTTGGCTTGTTTAATGCAGCAAGACATTATATAATAAAGCCAAGTGACTTAGAGGCCTTGGCCACTATTTTGTGAATATGAGCGTAAAACAAAAGTTTGCAATCATGATAAACACCCAAATCACGCACAGCAACCTTGGAATCGCTTGTTTTCTTGAGCTATAAGAAGGCAATATCGGATTAGTTTTCTTGCTAAATGAAATAACCTAGCACTTATTAGGATTAAGATCAAGCTTATTAATTCGACAGTAGTGATCAAGACGCGACAAATCAGACCGCAATGACTTCATGTCCTCAAGCGACGATATAGAAGAATAAATCTTCATATCGTCGGCAAAGCATAGTACCTAGTTGTGAATTTTGAACACAGGTACCGATGTCGTTTACATAGAAAATAAACAGCAGGGGACCCATCAGAGAACCCTGTGGGACGCCACTTGAGATTGGAACCCAACTAGATATATAATAATTAACAACAACCGCCTGTGATCTGTTATCAAGATAATGAAGAAAATCACCTGAAGAGATTTCCCTTTTTTTTTTTTCGTTGGAAAACCCTTTATGGGTCCCCTCACGCCTCGGGGGAGGCGAGAGGGGTATGTGGGAGTCCCTGCGCCTGAAGGGCGCAGTATACCCACTAAAAACCAACGGTGTACCACCCTCCGCCATGCAGAGGGGCGCCCCGGGACCATGTGAAATGCTCCGAGACGCCGCGGCGGAAGAGATTTCCCCTAATACAACTATCATGAAGCTTAATTCTGAGTATTTCATTATCAAAACATTCAAAGGCTTTACTATAGTCCGTATAAACGACATCGACGTGGGCACCATTATCCATTTCACGTGTTAAATAATCGTTTAGAAGCAGTAAGTTGGTTACAGTAGATCTACCTTTATGAAAACCGTGTTGTGAGAAGCTAAATGAACTGTTTAACGCGGCATACACCTGATCATACACAATTTTTTCGTATATTTTGGCTGAAATACATAATTTAGATATAGGCCTAAAATTTTGTAGCGGTAGCGGTACATAAACTCTATTTTTGTGCCAATTTGAAACTTTCTAACTCTAAAAGTCTTTAAATATAATTACTGACACCGGACAGACGGACATGACGAAACTATAAGGATTCCTAGTTGGACTACGGAACTCTAAAAAAAGGGGAACCTACGTATTTAAATTTATGTAAATACTAGATGAAAACCCGGCTACGCTCGGGTGAAATGTGACTCATAATACACAACCTTTTACAAAATGTAGTTAGATATGTTTGTAGTTATCGGTTTTCAAGGAATATTAGGCAAGGCATAGATTCGTATAGCATCGTTCATTGTGTTAAATATAATTATAATACATTAAAGCTGCAAAAGTTTTTACATAAACATTTTTTATTTAAAATCAACTTTCAAAACAAACTAACATAAATTAACAAAATAAAGAGCTTTCAAGGTTTATTCTCTGTATTATCTATAAACCTCTCTGTCTTTTTCTTTACTTTGGTGGGTAACAATTGCAATTTTCAAAATCATAAAAGTTGTGACAATGTTTGCCAAATCCAAGGAGATTCGGCCATTTTACTTCTAATATCATTGGATTCGGCTGTTAACAAAATTATGTAGGTTAGGGGTCATCCATAAATTACGTCACACGAATTTCATGATTTTTTACCACTCTCCCGTCCTTGTCACGGCTGGTCACATTTGTGAGACCCCCCCCTACCTAATGTAATGTCGCGTAATTTATGGGTGGCCTCTTAGGTATCATCAAACAAAACAATGATGAAAAAAGGCATTATTTTTATGAAATACTTAAGATTTTCGGCATGATGTTTGTACTTAATCCATACAAAGTATCAAATGTAAGTAATCAAATGTAAGTAATACCAAAAAAAACACGAAGTGACAGCCCAATCTTCTTCTTCTTTCTTTAAAAATACGGCCCACCCAGTTTAATAGGTATTTCGAATAAAGACTCATTTACACCCTGAGAACACTGTGTCATCATTGACACTAACTGACAGGGATGCGTTCATAGAAAATGGCGATTGCTTTTTGCACCATTAGAATTTAACAAAATACTCGACAATCCGAATTTAGTGGATATATGTTGTCGACTCGAAGTCATTATTTTTTGATGTTTTATTATTCAGATAAGGTTTCAATCGAGTCTACCGTACCCCTGAACGGAATTATTAATATAGATATATGTATATACATATATTACATCACTAATAGGTAGCTAGGTATAACCTATGTATTTCAAATCATAAACACCAATCAACTGGCATTCATTGTAAAGAACTGGCCAAGCACCACTGGTTTTCACCACTACGGCATCAGGAACAAGGCTCTTGACCTCTTGACTTCATATTTGAGCAATAGAATTCAAAAGGTCAATATTAATGACAAGACATCGCCCGGTTCTGTAGTCTCAATGGGCGTACCGCAGGGTTCTATACTGGGTCCTTTCTTATTTCTAATATATATCAATGATCTGCCCTACTATGTAGAAAATAGTCACGAAGTTGTGTAGTTTGCTGATGATACTTCTTTATTATTTAAAATTAAAAGACAGCTTTTACATTATGACGATGTGAACAACGCACTCTCTAAAGTTGTAGATTAGTTCAATTTAAATAATCTTCTACTTAATGAGAATAAAACGAAATGTATAAAGTTCTCAACGCCAAATGTGAGACAAGTAGGAACCAATATACGACTAAATGGAGCAGAATTGGACCTTCTGGAGAAAACTGTCTTTCTAGGGATCTCTATAGAGACAGTTTCGAAGAATTTAGCATCTATATGCTAAATTGCAATGGGGTCCTCATATCAAAAAATTATCGGGTAAACTCAGCTGTGCGGTATATGCTGTTAAAAAAATCAGGCACTTAACCGACGTTGAAACAGCTAGAATTGTTCATTTTAGTTATTTCCATAGCGTTATGTCATATGGCATACTGCTCTGGGGATGCTCTGCTGACTTAAACTGCATTTTTGTTCTGCAGAAAAGAGCTATACGAGCTATTTACAATCTAGCTCCAAGAATCTCCCTCAGAGAAAAATTTAAAGAAATAAATATTCTAACTGTTGTGTCACAATTTATCTATGAAAATCTCATGTACGTTAAAAAAATGCTAATAATTTTGAGAAAAGGAGCGACGCTCATTCTATTAATACACGGAATAAGCACAAGCTATCCGTACATGTAACTCGTCTCCACAGAATAAGTCATTCTTTTATGGGGCAAGGTATACGTTTTTACAATAAGCTTCCCAATGAAATCCGAGATTTACCTATCAATAAGTTTAAAACCCTAATTAAAAGTAAACTCAGTGCAAAGGGTTATTACAAAATCTCGGATTATTTGGATGATAAATCAGCTTGGGACTGAGCAGCTCAAATCTCGACAGTCAATAATAATGTCAAAGCGTAGCGTGTCTTGCCCTACTAGTTCGAATTATTTGTAATTCTTGGTAATATCAAAAGGCAACACACTGGAGCTATTATAATATTTATATTAATATCTACTACCCTTTGCAATTATTGATTATTTATAAGCAACTGGCTATAAAAAAAATATAATGACATGTAAAACGTCAAGCCCGCTGAGTTTCTTGTCGGATCTTCTCAGTCGAGGTCGCGTTCCGATCCGGTTGTAGATATAAGAAAAAAATAATGTAAAATTGACAATTTGTAAGTGCCCCCGTAGGCCTAAACAAAATAAACGATTTGAATTTGAATTTCGAACATGGACTTCCAAAAAAAATTATCCTTCCCAAAATAGGGCATTTTGGTCATTTGACAACAACTTCGGGTGACCTTGGATCTCGAACTCGCCTGCCATAATTCCCTGTGACTAGGTCGACGAAGTTCCGCTTCGCAGGGTCCTATTTCTGGGTTCAGGGTCATCAGTAACCTAACAAGAAGGGAATTACGTCATACCCTTCTAACCTAAGGGGGCGTCCATTAATTACGTGAGGCGTTCAGGGGAGAGGGGGTCGAGTCCATAACTCGATCCTTACTTTGGGGAGAGGAAGGATCTCTGCGAATATCACGTAATTTTTTTCCGCAAGATTTATAGTAAAATTGCGAGATAATTGAGTTAAATGGAGTAAAACATGTTCCTTTACTACAATTTGGCCAATATTTATCGTGATTTTGCGAATCCCGCAAAGTTTCATAGTAAATTGAAAATGCAATTATTTTTTTAAGAATAAGTCTAACGAAAAAGCTTTAAAAAATCTCACGTAAGATTAGGGTCGGGGGAAGGCGTTGAGCCAAATATCACGAAATCTCACCAGGGGTGGAGAGGGGGTAGGAAAACCGCCAAAAATGCCTCACATAATCAATGGACGCCCCTTGGGATTGCAATCCGGAAAACCGAATCCGGTAAATCGGCGGATCCGGGATAATTTGACGTCTACCGGATCCGGTAGCAATTTGCCGGATGCGGTCACCGGATAGGTACCAGTACAAAACTGTGGATTTCAATATTTAAAGCAAAATTAAGAGAGGGTACCTCCCGCGTTTAGGAAAGGGGAGTAAAAAAATGTTTACTCACCCCCTCGAGTGGTGCCCTACTGCACTTATTCAACGATCGTTGAATAGGTGTTTTAAAATCATTTTGTGGTTTCTTTGACAGTTTTTCAAAATTAAATCCCGTTGACGAAATATTTAGCGGTACAAGTGGTCCTTTTGCGTGTTTTGCGTGATCAAGAAATATACCCAGTTATACACAACATTTTATTACCCCAACAACATGGCTTTGTCAAACGCAGATCTACTACTACTAATCTCTTATGCCTTGCAAGCACTCTATTTGAAAACATGGATAAAGGGACGCAAACAGATGCCATATACACGGACTTTCGAAAAGCGTTTGACATGGTAATAAATAAATTAGCGTAGGTACAATGAAATTAAAGAAATTTGTTACGCTGGTTCTCATTATATATCGAACCGGACCCAAAAAGCCGTTGTGTAAGGCTATCAGTCTGGTGATATAAAGTAGTGCTTTTTATAATTTTCATTAATGACATAGACGAGTATTTCCTGCACTCTAAGTTTATTTTATATGCAGACGACCTTAAAGCATACCTAAGTATTAACACTGTTATCTTTTACAATAAGACTTAGATAGGCTATCTATATACTGCAATTAAACAAGCTTCGATTAAGCATTTCCAAATGTAACAGCATCACATTCACTAAGAATAGAAACAAAATGAACTCTACATACGTTTTAAATAACGTTTACCGACAAAACATCATCATTACGAGACCTTGGGGTCCAACTAGACTCTAAGCTACACTTAAATGCACATATAGACATTATTGTAAATAAAGCTTACCAAATGTATGGTTTTGTCATGAGAGCGAGCAAAGACTTCCGAAATGCAACTACGTACCTTATGTTATATAAGACCTTGATTAGATCCCAATTGGAGTATGCGTGCTGTGTCTAGAACCCTCTTTATAACAAATATGCTGATTGCTGACCAGATAGAAGTTGTGCAGCGTAAATTCCTCCGAGCTATACACTACAGATGCAACCGCGTTCGTTTTCGTCTTCCTTATCATCAATTTTTAAAAATTTACAATGTGCTTACTTTAAAATCTAGACGAAATCAATTAGAAGCGACTATGTTTTGATGATATATGTCATACTGATGTTGATTGCACTGAAATTATTAACAATCTGTGTTATATTATACCCAGAACTGTACATCAAACGTAAAGCGAGGGCGAACAGGTTATTCGCGATTGGAACCTGTAGGACCAATGCTGGCGAGTGCGCTCCTCTACGTAGATTCGTTGAAAATTATAATAACCGATTCTCGGAAATCGATATATTTGTTCTGTCTGCATATACATTTTGAAAGAGAGTTATGGAGTTGCTCAGTTATTAATTTCCTCTGTACTTCTTACTGCAATTCTAACATGCACTTTGATTATTTGTACGCTCTCAAATGTATTACTCGTTTCCTAATTTTGAACTTTATTCTCGCAAACTGTACCTAACACACCTGTCTACCCGATTTAACATTGTGTGTGCTATCTATCTGGAAAATGTAGTTGATTGTGCATTTGTGTATCCTGTTCTTATCTATAATTGTGTTTCAACTGCCAAAATGTGCAATTGTTTGTTTTCCCAAATAAATAAAATAAAATGTCTATGGAACCCTGTAGAATGCGTGGTCAGACACGCACTTTGCCGTTTTTCATAACCTTTTTATATACACTGAACAGTTAATTTTAGAAAAGAAATTAAAATAGCTTTGATGTGACCAATTCGCCCGGATCCAACCGGATTGAAATTGGTGCCGGTTTGCAATCCCTAGACGCCCCCTTAACCCAGCTAAGTCGATTGCCCCGAATTTCGGAGCTCGCTCCATACTCAAGCGTACCTTGCCAGCTCGTTTATACGACTAATGAACACTAAGTTTTTGCTGCGAATTTTACTGAGTTGCTTTTTATTCAACCGCAATCGCGCTCAAAGAGACCTTTTCCACAAGCTTTAGTTGGAGGGATTTTTTAAATGCCCTCCCCCCCTGTTACATGTATGGGCGCCCCCCCCCCCTTTCTATGTAATAATAAACTGTTTTTAATATTTGTTTATATTGCGGCAAACGATTTACATAATATTGTGTGAATTTCAAGTTCCTATCTCATTCCGTTTAGCAGCTAGAAGCCTCTGACAGGCGGGCGCACGGACGGACGGACGCACAACGTGAGCACAACAATAGGGTTCGGAACCCTAAAAATATTACAAGCATAAAGTTACATAATAGTTAATCGTATCCAACGTCATAAGCGCGATGGCGGCTCGAGTTCAATTCTTAATTTCCTGGAAGATTCGTCATGTTTGTTTAGGTAGGTATATGAGTATGAGACAGACCAAGGCTGGCTGCAGGGTCACTCGCTGTGACTCAATGGCAAACTATTCGACACACACAGTGTTTTGTATTGTAGTCCATCCCGTGAGAATAAAGTAAGGATTTGGAATTTGGCGTCACGACACTTTAACAGTGGCGCCGCTTTGCTAGACAGTGGCGCCCAGACGCTTGAATAGCAGCGTCCGGTCCCTCGTAACACTTAAATAGTGGCGTCGCTTTGCTTAGACAGTTACGGCGTCCCGAGGCTTGCTCAGATGTTACTGTTAATGTTACTTTATAGTGAGGCTAGAGGAGTCCCAACGCGGTACAAAAGATGCTTTAAATCTTCTGCTTTAGACGCTGCAAAAGTCGCATAACGGCGCATTAATAACAGAACAACGACGGTTAATTCATAGCGTCGCGTTGCTATCATAGTAGCGTCACGGCGATTTCAATGGCGTCTCGTCGCGACGCGAATAGTGGCGTCGAGAGTGATGTGGTCAGTGGTGCACGCGCGTGTTGCAGATGTGCAGCCTGGCGGCGCTGGCGCGCGGCTGCCGGCCCGCCGCTGCCGCCGCCAAGCCTTGCTGCCTGTGCTGGTGCTGCTGTTGTTCCTGCTCCTGGTCAGTACACTATATTTCCTTGCAGCTCATTTTAAATACATGTTAATATATTTATTATAATAAGTCATTGCTTTAAAATCACTACAGAGTATAAAACAAAGTCGCTTCCCGCTGTCTGTATGTCCCTATGTATGGTTAGATCTTTAAAACTACGCAACGGATTTTGATGCGGTTTTTTTTAGTAGATATAATGTTTCAAGAGGAAGCTTTATATGTATAATACATGCATAATATAGTAGAGAAACACTGATATTTTTAGAGGTTTTTAATGTGATGTCGTAAATAAACACATTTTTTTGCGTTTACATCGCAAACGCTGGGGAACTCTACGAGTTAGATCAAAATAATGTACTACAGTTTTGTACACCTTAAAAAGGCCTACAAAAAAGTCCGCGATAGTATATATTTATCTCTTAGGGGTAACCCACAATAACCATTTTTATCCTTTACTTTTTACGAGAAATAGTGGCTTATTTACGAAGCGATTTTAAGCAATACAGCATTAATCCTTATCCAATTAACTACCTTAAATACATTGTGCATTTAATATAGATCAATATGGCCCTTTACAACATGTAATTGAAATGAATATTTTCGAAGATATCACATATTTAAAATGCATTCAGTCGGTTCCATTTTTTTATAAAAAAAAAACACGATTTTTTGTGTTAGATTACGTACGTACTAGTAAACATAAATAGTCCATATCATCTTTCGCACGACTGAGCTATTTTATGAAATTTCTATGGGACCACCGGCGTACCCTTTCAAACAACTACAAAATCAAACCAAAAAAATACTTAATTATAATATAGGTACATATATCTATCTGCCCTCTGACAATCATGCCCACACAATATAAATACGACTTATACCAATAAACTGCCACACTTATAGCCAGAATGCATCTCATAACAATTCCACTAAGCCCAAACACGACTAGGTCATATTGTTTTATTACGGAGTTCCAGCGCCTACCTTCCGGTATCATCATCAGATGATGATGAAGCCGGAAGGTAGTTTATTGAGACTATTCTAGTGACCGCAACCCCCCTGAAAAGTCACAGGAAAGGAAATTACGCAATTTCGTTTACTTGAATGATGTATTTTTTCCAGTTATTTTGATTTAAATGCGGAACTACTGAACCGATTTTGACGAAATTTTATGGGACTAAACATGGTAACAAACATTAAAAAAAAGAAAAACATACACACGAATATCAATTCGTGTGTATGTTTTGTTGTAACCTCCCCCTTTTTGAAGTCGGTTGTGTAAATGAAGCAGTATGCGCCTGCTCGATGTCGATGAATGGCCAACCATTTCAAAATTTAAAATAGGAATACCTATGGATTTTTTTTTGTTATTCGATGAGAAATAATAAAACCCTTTTTTAATTTATTTACTTATTTTAAAAAGCGGTGATATGTAGTAATTTTCTTCTTTAATTCTACCTAATAGGGTGTTCATTTACTACCTTAAAATAAAACAAAACCTGCCAAGTGCGTATCGGATCATGCATACTATAGGGTTCCGTAGAATTCCCGCGTCTTTTCAATAATAAGGAGCCCAAAAAATAAACGAGATTGTTAATTGTGATGTGAAACATCTATTGCGGCGAGTCTCGTAACTCTGCAGTTCTATCAAATGGTTGATAATTTCGCCTTATTTTTTTAATTTTCAAATAGATCAGTTGTGAATAGACTACTTCGTGTACATTAAGTGGTGCGTGGGTTCGAATCTCGATACGATCTTTCGTTTATTTGTTTTAAATTAATAATATGTTCATTTTAAATAAAAAAATATGTTTTTCCTCTAATAAGTCATCTATAATATGGTCCAAGAGTTAGAGGTGAATCTGCAACTCACGTAAAAAGTCGGGCAAGTGCATGTTGGGCCATGCACAATGAGGGCTTAGCGAACATTTATCGTATCTATAACCAAAGTAGTGAAATACCGACAAAAAACAAAGTTGTATTTGCGGTTGACTTTTTTCTCCCATTGAGTTGATTCAGTAACGGCTGTAGAGCGAGATTTACTGAACCCATTACACCTGCTATGATTTTAATTGCAATTTCGAAATTAAAACTATAGCAGGTGCTACTATCTAATTTTTTCCAGATTTTCTGCACAGTCTTTTCCAGTTTTACAGCAAAATCAACCTAAAGCCCGTTTACAGCTTAAACAAATTCGGGACCCCTATACAAACTGTTTTCCCTTATATCACACACTTAGGGGGATTAAGTACCTATACCTTTGAAAATCACATTTTTTATTTGTAATGAGACCTCAATACTAATTTTCACTTTTCTAAGTTGTTTTTGTTTCTTTTCAGGGCTAAATGGTGAGTGTAGCGGCCGCGAGGCCCCGCAACCCCCCACGCATTAGGTAACCGTATCCCGCCCCCGCCCCGGCCCCCCGGCCGCCCCAGCCCGCCATCATGGTCACAACGTTCTGCCGGTATAAGTACACTCATCTCTCACGCAACATCGTACGCGGGAATACAGAAACGCCACACAACAATGGGAGACGTGGACATTACACCTAGCAAGATAATGATTTATGATTGATAGCAAAATGCTACGAGTGGCCTCAGCATAATGAAACGCGCGAAGCACTCGGTGAGCGTCATCATATATCGTAGCCCGCATCCGATCAATTCCGATCCGATTATGTCACTTGTACGATGCGTGATGCCGCCAATCTGGAAGCAAGTTCTGCGACTAGGAACTGGACATACCTACGCGTGTTTGCACTTTAATAAATACCTATTTAATTATTAATTATTTTTTATTACATAGTAAAGCATGCCAACTCAAGACGATAGGAGGCGGATGACATAAAGGGTGTAGAATTTATAACGGATCGTATATGTCAGATGTAGTGTACTTTGAAGTAGTTATCGGGCAATATCTGCAGGTTGCAGTAGCTGATAGGTATTCTGAAATAATGGTATAAGCGTGTGCGTTGTCGGCAGCCTGCCGGTGCGCGGCGCGGAGGGCGGGCCCGGCAAGAAGCTGCGCGAGCCCGGCCCGCAGGAGCCGCTGCTCGGCGAGGGCGACGCGCCGTGAGTAGCTGTGCACGCACAGGCGACACACGACTCTCCGACAAACCAATTGCTGGTTGTGTTTTGTACCGTGTTGTGGTGACGAAGGTGGTTGTCTGTCGCAGGCCCACTCTGGAGGAGATCCACGGCTGGGGGCAGTCGTTCGACCGGCTGATGCGCAGCGCAGGTGACTCCAACACACGTACTCTTATTCTCTTTCTGCTTTGAACAACATTTAGGGGAAAGTGCATTAGCGTTGCCTAAATAACATTTACAATTGTTCAAGTGTAAAAAAAATAGTTCAAAATATAAAACCGGACTACTGAAAAAATCAAAAAAGTATGAAGTAAGCAAATATTCGCATCTGAAATTGTTATGTACAAACTAGCAACCTCAAAAGTCCTTGAAGACATGGAAACTTATCGGTTGTATAAAATGTTGAACTAATCAATAGATGTCCATGTGTAGACATAGCCACAGTCACCCAGGGTGTAATGTGATAAAGTATTTAAGTACCTAGTTGTAGGCAAATTTCATAATCAGAGATTTTACAGGAAACTGTTTCTCGTGCCATATATAAATGCTAGGGATTGGGTATACTCGTGTGTAATCCTCAAATAGGCAACAACTTTTTAAAATTCAAATAATATTCATTAAAATTATGCATAATCATCAAAACTAGATCAAACTTATTTAAGTAGTGAGATAATTTGTACTTGTTAGTAATTATACAACAAAGACATGACGAACGTGTCGACAAAGAATAGCGCGACGTGAAAACATACAGGTATTATAGTAGATATGAACTGCGCACAGCACGACGCGACCGACGCGCGACGGTACCCTCCAGGAGTCCAGGCCGTGTGTGGGTACCTTGGCGATGCGTAGCGGGCAGCGGGCGAGGCGTACGGCCGGTACGGGGTTGGGGGACGAGGGCACATCAATAGTACCTACCTACTACTCGTACCGCAAAGGGATAAATAATTCATTTCTATGCGGTACGCAAAAAATATTCTCACATTTTTTTCTCGTAAAATTGAATAGACTTGAAGCTATTAAGTATAACTTCCTCGCTTGAAGCAAATATCAGGAATATAGGTATGTACCATACCAACCTTTATTTGCGTGCACGGGCACTTATAAAATGCACCTCCGCAACGGGCGCACAGTTCAAGACTCAAATACAACTACATAGTCTAAGTACTTATTTCCCATTACGTACCTATGGCGTCCGATCAGAAACTCTCAAACTCAGACAATTCTAACCACACTGCTGATCTCTATAATCATGACTAGTAGACTAACCGCTCGGATTATTTTACACTTTTTATGTATTGAATAGATAGGTATGTTATGTTCCAGCTGGCCGAAAGGTGTTCCGTGATTTTCTTCGCGGCGAGTACTCCGAGGAGAACATAATGTTCTGGCTCGCGTGCGAAGAGCTCAAGCGTGAGACCGACCCCGATGCAGTCGAGGAGAAGGCGCGCTTCATCTACGAGGACTACATCTCCATCCTGTCGCCCAAGGAGGTGAGCCGCGCCCACGGAGGTTCTATTCTTCATCCTGTCGCCCAAGGAGCTGAGCCGCGCCCACGGAGGTTCTATTCTTCATCCTGTCGCCCAAGGAGGTGAGCCGCGCCCACGGAGGTTCTATTCTTCATCTTGTCGCCCAAGGAGGTGAGCCGCGCCCACGGAGATTCTATTCTTCATCCTGTCGCCCAAGGAGCTGAGCCGCGCCCACGGAGGTTCTATTCTTCATCCTGTCGCCCAAGGAGCTGAGCCGCGCCCACGGAGGTTCTATTCTTCATCCTGTCGCCCAAGGAGGTGAGCCGCGCCCACGGAGGTTCTATTCTTCATCTTGTCGCCCAAGGAGGTGAGCCGCGCCCACGGAGGTTCTATTCTTCATCCTATCGCCCAAGGAGGTGAGCCGCGCCCACGGAGGTTCTATTCTTCATCCTGTCGCCCAAGGAGGTGAGCCGCGCCCACGGAGCGTAGGTTCTATTCTTCATGGCGCACATCAACGCTGCGCGCCGCTCGATATGGCAACCAAAAAGTTTACGAATATGTATTTCAATCACAGGCTTATAAATACTACGTAGCTTTAAGATTTCGATGGATGATTTCGATTGGAGGTCTGCTGACATTCCAAGCGCGTGTGGCTAACCAAATCCATACTATGTAGGTAGGTTTGTTTTAAAAGTCTGGAATAATAATATTTTAGGTAGGTACACCTTTCTATTACGCGTAGGCGGCCTTGGAACACATCCGATGGCTTAGAAAACAACGTGATCTGCATTTAGAAGTATGTACTTACCAACCACCAATCTATCTATCTATACAAATAAATAAAATTGGAGTGTCTGTTTGTAATATCAAAATAACACCTTTTCACTAAATGCATATGAAAGTAAATACGACACCTATAACAAAAACGCGATTTAATTATTTTTTGTCTGTCTGTCTATCTGTCTGTCTGTGTGTTTGTTCCGGGTAATCTCCGAAACGGCTGGACCGATTTTGACGAGACTTTCACTGGTAGATAGCTGGTGTTATAAGCAGTAACTTAGGCTACTTTTATTTAAGAAAAACAAAATTAAAAAAGGGGCCCCGTCGCGCGGTCTCAGAACGCGGGAGCGGGCTGTTTTGTTAAGTTAAATTCCACGCGGAAGAAGTCGCGGGCTCAGCTAGTATTCAATATAAAGTTAGTCGTTTATATTATACCATTATTTATTATATAATTCTATACCTGATACTCAAACCCCAATTATTATTTCACAATTGCGAAACGAATCATCTGTATAATCCGTGACTCGCCGTAACTAGGTAAGTACATACTCGTATGATACACCGTTCACCCTCACCCTCACCCTCACCGGCCCTCCGCTGTCCGTCGCAGGTGTCGCTGGACTCGCGCGTGCGCGAGGTGGTGAACCGGAACATGGTGGAGCCGACGCCGCACACCTTCGACGAGGCGCAGCTGCAGATCTACACGCTCATGCACCGCGACTCGTACCCGCGCTTCGTCAACTCGCCGCTCTACAAGGCGCTCGCGCGCATCTCGAGCGCGGAGGCGGCGCCCGCGCCGGAGCCCGCGCCCGCGCCGCCGCCGCCGCCCCCGCCCTCGCCCCCGCCCGCGCCCGTGGCGCAGTGACGCCGCCCGCGCCGGCGAGCCCGCGCCGCGCTACACGTGTAAATAGTCTCGATAATACATTCATTTAAACGGGTACTAATTTTGTACATAGTTAGGTTAAGTGTGAGAGTAGGAGCGCCGCCGCGGCCACTTCGCTGGTCCACCGCCCCGCGTCCCCCGAGCCCCGCGGCCGCCGGCGGGCGCGGCCTGCGCGCGCTCCCCCGCCGGCCCGAGTCTCCCGGCGCGGCCCTGTCCTTCTTCCTCTACCTCCTTCCCGTCCGGTCCTTCTCCTCTGCCCCTCCTCTCCTCGTCCCCTGAGCCCCGATCCCGCCGCCGCCTGACCGAACGCACACGGCGCCCGAGCGTGCATCTAGTTAGAAGCAATAAAGGTGGACCAATTAAGTTTGCCGAAGAGTCAACGAATAAATCTGTTCATGTACCGCTGTGTTTCATTTTTAACCCTCGACAAAAAAGAGGGGTGTTTGAGGGGTGTCTGTCTGTGGCATCGTAGCGCCCAAGCGGATGAACCGATTTCAATTTTGTTTTTTTTTGTAAGATAGGTATTTTGATCGATAGTGTTCTTAGCTATGTTTCATGAAAATCGGTCCAGCCGATTGAAAATTATCAGATCTTTTGTAGTTTAAAAAGTCGTCGCATCGGGGTATTCCTGAATTTTAAATTTTAGTTATCGTTTACTTAAAATCAAGGTAAGTATAGTACTAGTGAGTATTTTTTCAATACAATACCTGCAGTTAATTTATGTTCAATGAATTAGTAGGTCCCACTCAAGTTATAACTGTGATGAGTTATATTGATTAGTGATGCAAGCGAATGCGTCGCCGCCGCGCCGCCGCCGCGCCGCCCCGGCCCCGCCTGGCGCGAGCGATGCGTCGGGTGACATGACGCTGATAACAAATACATTCAATGATAATTGTGCTGATAAATACGACAGTGCTACATTATTTTTGAATACTGTCATTACTCAATCAAAACAATCAGACTTGTATCAATGGAAATGAGGGAGCAAGGGATAACATTGACATCCGGGTTAATTAAGCAGGAGACACTAATGGCGCTCGCCTCAGCCTTACTAACTGTACGGTTGAGGAATAGCTATAGGTTTTAGTTAGTTACTTTCTGTAGTAGTGATGACCGGCAGAACCTTCAAGCAAAGAACATCAATGGTTGCTACAAGAGACTGCTGGCCGCCGCTCAGGCATCTCGCTCGACGTCAAGACAAAGTGGCAATGATAATCGGACGTGTTTACATACGGCGTGCAATACATAACACCGTATTAGATTATCTTTTAATTATTTTCAAAGACTATCTCGTCTAGGCCATTACCACATGTCATTGGATAACGAAATAGGGTATAGTTTATATGTACGAAAGAGCCATCCATGTAGAACAAACTGTTTAAGCATTGTCACAGAACAGACTACCTAATGCATCAGGTACCCTCGCCGCGATGCCGATTAAGAAGAAAATGAGTTCAAAAAGTAAAACCCGACTCTGAAAAAGTACGCTGTAAAAGTATGAAACAAGAAAATATTCTCATTTGAAATTGTTATCTACAAACTAGCAAACAAAATAGCCGTGGCCTACGGAACCCTAAAACCACAGCCTGTACGCCAGCCGATAGTGTTGCTGCAGAATTAAATTTGGTAAGTAACGTCAAAGAGCAAACTAAAGGACGGGCCCATTATTAAGAAAATACGACATTACTATTTTGTTTTGTTTCATTACGTAACAGAGAACATTCTTTTTCATTACTCATACTCTGAAAGTATGTCTAAAGTTGCCTGAGGAGCGGGTTGAAAGTAATACTTTTCCGGCCCGGGAGAATCGCTTTCAATTGACAGCTGTCGAATTAAAAAAAAAAAACTAGTTCCATTTTCACATATCTATGGAACCATGTTCAAACTTTTTCTACAGTCACTCAATTACAGCACGATGTTAAATTGAAATAACATAAAGTTAAGTATTAATTAAAGAATATATGTTTTTAAATGACTTAATTATAATTTAGTTTCAACAATTTCTTTAAAATAACATAGATTTGGGCAAAATATATAAAGATGAAAATGAAAAATAATGGCTAAATGAAGTTGGCCGGCCAACGAAAAAAAAACAAAATAGGCGGCAATCCGATCTTTATTTTTTTTCCGAGTTGTAGAGTATTGTTCATACTTCCTTGTATTATTTCTTTAGCCAATTCCTGTTTTTATTTTGACTTTCCTTGTATTCGTAATGAAAAGCACAGTGTTTACCTCGGGTGAAAGACTTATTTTGTCCCTCGAACTATTAGCGCCCTCGCTACGCTCGGGCGCCAAACCCCGTCTCGGGACTAAATGAGTCACTTTCACCACTCGTGTAACAATGTACTATTGCGCGCTATCAAATTCTAATGTGGATGGATCTTTATGATTCAGACGAGGTCGTCGTAAGCGGCTCCATCTGGATAATTGAACTTCGTTCGTTCTAGCTCATGGACGGGACACTATTATTTAAATCCGATAAGATACCGCGTGTACAGCGATGTATAAAAGGTGCGTCGCCGTGGAACCGCCTTACGAAGACAATAAAAAACCTACCATGAAGTACGCAGTGTTGTCGCTGGTCCTCTCAGCGCTAATAGCCCGAGGCGCGGCCCTCGAGCCCATCCGGCTGCACTACCACGAGAGCGTGGGCGTCCCCGCCGCGGCCCTCATCAAGCAGCAGGAGCACGCCATGGACTTCGACGGCGCTAGAATCGTCGGCGGAGCGGTCGCCGCAGTCGGCACCTATCCATTCTTGGTCAGTTAAAATTCTTAATTATATAATTAGGTTATTAGGTATATTACTCTCATACTCTCCTGTAAGTTTGGTTATGTCCAAGTAGGTTCAACAAGATTAGGTTGACCACTATTTCGATTCCATTATTATGAGAACTAAGAGTACTTAACCTCAGCGTTTGTAAACTGATTGCGGATGCTAGTGGTGTGGTCCGCGGCTGGTGGTGTGTGTTGAGCGGTGTGCTCGCTCGGCAGGTAGGTCTGGTGATCACGCTGACGACGGGCGGCACGTCCGTGTGCGGTTCGTCGATGCTGAGCAACACGCGCGCCGTGACGGCAGCGCACTGCTGGCGCGACGGCCGCAACCAGGCGCGCCAGTTCACGCTCGTGTTCGGCTCGGCGCGGCTCTTCTCCGGCGGCACGCGCGTCGTCACCTCCAGCGTCCAGCTGCACGCCGGGTACAACACCAACACGCTCAACAACGACATCGCCATCATCTCGTTCAGCAGCGTCGCTTACTCCAGTCAGTAATTTAGTGGCTCATTCGTTTGCAATCGATAATACCATTTATTTATATCGACGCCCTCAGTACTATCTTACTACTCAGTACTACCTTCCCCTAATGCGTGCCTCTCACACACGCAGGAGCCCGGGCTTATCTAATTATTTTTTTACAAATTTTAATAACTGATTGATATGCTTGTAGCGTGTTTCTAACTTAAATATGAGGGAATGAGTGACCGTATGCGTGTTTCAGACGTGGTTGGTGCGGTGGCGCTGCCGAGCGGCTCTCTGCTGCAGAGCAACTTTGCGGGCACGTGGGCGCAGGCCGCCGGCTACGGCAGGACCAGTGACGGTTAATATCCATGTTAACAATACTTTAAGAAACCTATGTTAGTTGATACTAATTAGGTATTTCGTATACTTTATATAGAAGATTGACCATTAGGTACCAATTGTACATACCTATACGTACGTATATAATATTTTGTATTGTCCGTTCCATGTGTGTCGTATCAGCTGCGGGCATCTCGTCGAGCCAGGTGCAGAGCCACGTGTCGCTGCAGGTGATCACGAACTCGGCGTGCCGGCAGGTGTTCGGCGGCGTCGTGTTGCCGTCCACGCTGTGCACCAGCGGCGCCGGCGGCGTCGGCACCTGCGGCGGCGACTCCGGCGGCCCGCTCTCCCTCACCAGCGGCGGCCGGCGAGTGCTGGTAAACACACCAGTGCTTCATTCACTGCGGTCTCGGCCTGCGCGGTGATGGACAGTAGTGCAGTACCCCTGTGTCAATAGGGACTGCTACCTACCTACTTCCAGCACCATGGACACTGGGAGCACAGTGTTCATAATACCTACTAGCAATAATATTTGTTCGCGGGTAAATATTATATATTATAATATATATATTCTATTAGGAGTATTAGGCAATACCGGCCAATCTACGTAATGTATTATTATTTGAATGATCGTGGTACAATTGGTACGAGCTGTCGCTGGGTCCCGTTTCAGTTCTCTTGACGTTGTTGACAGATCGGCGTGACATCTTTCGGGTCGTCCCGCGGCTGCCAAGTGGGCCTCCCCGCCGGCTTTGCCAGGGTCACCTCATTCATCTCATGGATCCAGCAGAGGATCTAACCAACGCAGCCCATCTCAATAAACATGACAATACAAATAAATGCGTTTGTTTTAATCACTTTTCGGTTCAGTTTAACCATAAGTTCTTGTAAACCTAACAATTATATAGGTACCTAGAAAAATAAAAGTAAAAAAAAAAAAAATTATAATAAAAATATGGAACCGACTGCAAAAAACCTGGGCCCTAACCACGCTAGCTATACTCAAATCGTAATAGAAAAGCAAACGCTCGCGATTACGTTTCAAACGCTCCGCTTTTGACGTTTTGCTGTCACCATACCATATCTTCTTCTTCATCTTTTTTTAAAATATGGCTTTCATCGTTAGGTAGTCGATGATTTTGCCAGTCAGTCAGTCAGTCAGTCAGTCAGTCAGTCAGTCAGTCAGTCAGTCAGTCAGTCAGTCAGTCAGTCAGTCAGTCAGTCAGTCAGTCAGTCAGTCAGTCAGTCAGTCAGTCAGTCAGTCAGTCAGTCAGTCAGTCAGTCAGTCAGTCAGTCAGTCAGTCAGTCAGTCAGTCAGTCAGTCAGTCAGTCAGTCAGTCAGTCAGTCAGTCAGTCAGTCAGTCAGTCAGTCAGTCAGTCAGTCAGTCAGTCAGTCAGTCAGTCAGTCAGTCAGTCAGTCAGTCAGTCAGTCAGTCAGTCAGTCAGTCAGTCAGTCAGTCAGTCAGTCAGTCAGTCAGTCAGTCAGTCAGTCAGTCAGTCAGTCAGTCAGGTTTAGGTTTAGGTTTAGGTTTAGGCTTAGGTTTAGGTTTAGGTTTAGGTTTAGGTTTAGGTTTAGGTTTAGGTTTAGGTTTAGGTTTAGGTTTAGGTTTAGGTTTAGGTTTAGGTTTAGGTTTAGGTTTAGGTTTAGGTTTAGGTTTAGGTTTAGGTTTAGGTTTAGGTTTAGGTTTAGGTTAGGTTTTTTTTTTTTTTTTTTTTTTTTTAAATTGTTGTGCACAGAGTGTGCACAACCGCCGCTTTTCCCCGGACATGATCCAGGCCCTTGTCTTGTTTTTATATTTTTTTTGTCAGGGTATTTTTTCTTTTTCCCTTAGGGTATAAATAATTTTTTCAGTCATTCTTTTAATACATGGTTGGTTACATTTTCTTAATATTTCTAGTCATTATAGGTAACAGTCACATTTTTAATTTATGTTTTAAGGTATATTGCGGCCTAATAATAATATATATTTGTAATCGGTGTTAATTTTTACAATTTGTAGTTACATGATGTTTATTAATTATTGACAATTTTGTACGAAATAATTTGTATAAATAATTCTTAATATTGTGTAAAATAAAATCTTATAGTTTGTGTATATTGTTATTATTGTAAAATTTAAAATTTTACTTTGTAAATTGGGAGAAATGATAAAATGGTAGAGTTGTAAATTTGTAAAATTGAAAAATTGTAAAATTGTAAAATTGTAAAATTGTAAGATAGTAAAATAGTAAAATAGTAAAAATTAAAAAGTAAAAAGTAAATAGTAAAATAGTGAAATTGTAAAATAGTAAAATTGAAAATTATTTGAACATGATTTGTATACTCTAGACGTGTTCGGCCTTGCGGACGAACTCGTGATTTTCTCGACAAGCACGGCAAGGTGTTGGTGTGTATGGTTGTTCATGGTCTTGTTCAGTTTAGTTGCATAGTATGGATATTCCAAGGAATATTTAGTATGTCAATTTATTAATGACAAGACCATGAACATGGTATTGGTGTTGGTGTGTGTGTAATGAGTGTATAGTTGATGTGTGTTGGTAGGTGTTGTTGTCTGTTGTGTGTGTGCGTAGATAGTGTTGGCAACACATCAGTGTTGCCGTATCTATCAGTGTTGTGTTTAGTGTTGTTTTGTTCAAGTATGGCCCGGATACAATCCAAGCCAACATTGAACATAATGTTGCTTGCAAATATAATATTTGTGTTTGTTTCCGGGTCATACTTGACAATGTTTTGTGTCTCGTGTTGTGTGTGTGTTTGTGTAAGCGCATGTGTAGGGTCTCTGTCGTGCTTGTCGAGTCCGTCGAGTACATACGGTGCTTTCCGCACGCCCGTGACGACCTCATCCGTATGCGACGCTCGACCGCGCAATGTCGTCCCATTTTTTCCGGACAGGACAGTCCCCGCTGAATGCAGTGTGCCCGGTGTCTTTCCCTTTGGAGCGGTTGCAGTTTTTGCAATTGGGTTGTTCGCCCGCGGTATATCGCGGGCAGTCCGCTCGTGGGTGGGGGCCGCCGCAAAAGCTGCAAAGATCATTAGATTCTTTGCAGCTTCTGCGACCATGCCCGTAACCCAGACACCGGGTGCACTGCACGAGCGGGGACTGGTCCTCGACCGGCACCCTCTGCAGGTCTATGTGGACCTTCCCCACCGACGTCAGCCTCTGCCACATCCTGGGAGGCACCTGAAGGACGACGTGACACTCCGAGGAGTTTCTCGCCTTCCTTCGGTACCTCACCACGACGGCGCTGAAGTCGGCGTCGGTGAGGCCTGCTAGCTGGTCCACATTTTGGGTCCGCAAAGACGCCAGGATGTCCTCGTCCGTGTTGTAAGACTGGACATCCTTTATTATCACCAGCGGGTTCTTATTCAGCGCCTCCGCAACGTCCAGAGTCCCGGTGGTTCTGAGCTTGGCTGCCATCCTGGTCAGCTCATCCTTGCTGGAGCAGCTCAGCACCACCTTCTGGTCTCGGACCTTGCGGACGCGCTGGACCTGAAAGCCGCTGGTTTTGGCGTCGAGTGCGGTGCGGACCCGTCCGAGCACATCCTCGCTCGTGTCCATCGCCTCACGGGAGGACACGATGATCGAGTGATGGCTCGGTGGGGGGGCCGGTCGTATGGGGGCGGCGGGGGCGGCGAGCGTCTCGGCGTATGTGGAGGTGGTGGGTTTCAGCTCCGGGATCTGGGTGCTGATGACCGCGGTGGTCTCCCTGATGGCCAACACCTCGGTCATCAGCTCCTCATGTTTGTCCCGGATTTCCTCCTTTTGGACCTCTCTAATCTCCTTTTGGAGCTTGGTGTTTTCGGCAAGCAGCCTGCTGTTTTCAGCAAGCAGCTTGCCGGCCTCCACCAACCTCCTATTGAGCTGGTCCAACTCCACCTTCCTCTCCTCCCCCGAGTCCTTCTGTCCCTCTTCCTGTTTAGTTCTTTCTCTCTCTTTACCCTCTTTACCCCCTCCCTTTTCTAGGTCCGCCTCCTTGACTAGTTGGTAGAGACGCTCCACTGCCGCCGCCACCTCATTTTTAATCTCCGTCTTGAGATTTCTAGAGTTGCCGAGGTGGAGCTTAGCCTTATTCAGGCATGCTCTCGCCTCGGCAACTCTAGACGGGATTTTTTGTAGCGGTGGTGGTGGTGGCGGGCTTGTTGGAGCGTCAGTCGACGACCCGCCCGGTGCAGTCCTGCTGCCCGTTTTTGGCTTGGCCGCCGCGGGGGCTGTGGTCGGTTTAAGGGAGGGTTTGGGGTTTCCTGGCTCCCCTTCCCCTAAGCTGCGTCTAACGTTTGGGGCCAGGTCGTCTGCGGCCTTGGAATGCTGGGGGGAGGAGGACGCCCTCTGGGTCTTCTTTACGGGCGTGCGCATGCCAAACATCCTGCTGTAGTTCATTAATTAATTCTAAAAATATACTGTATAAAGTGTAAGTGTGTATAAATTGTAATTGGTGTATAATAAAATTCTTAAAGCTAAGTCAATAGGGACGATAACAAGTAAATTTGGATTAAAATAAAAGCAACAAAACAAGGTCAATAAAAACTTAAAACTAGATCAAAAAGGATAGTCAAATTAGTCATAAAAATATAAACTCGGTCAAAACGGACACATTTATACTTAAACCTAAGTCAAAAGTGACATAAAATGAAATAATATAGGTTTAAGCAATATTTACAGAAAGTTGCCCGGTGCAGCCTAACAGATGGCGGTAAAAGCAACCATCAACCTACCAGTGGCGCCCCTGGTGTCAAAAAATGTCCCTAGCTCCTATTGGGGCCACTCGATGTGTGCGGAGCTAGGTGGCTGACCAAATGTTGTGGTCCGGTCGCCGCCAGGTGGCGGTAAAAGCACTGATGTGCTTTTAGCGCCTCTGGTAGCGGGCACCGGTAAACTTTGGCCGAGCTATAATTATGTCCAAGTAATTGTATACTTGTTCCAGGTCAAAAAACAGTCAGTTCCTTAATACTAACATGTAAATAAAACAAAAACAACTTAAATCTAGGTCAAAAGGGACTATACAATAATTTAGATTAAAAATGTTTGTTATGTTGGCCGCCGCTGGGTTA
The DNA here is from genome assembly GCA_905147325.1 of Notodonta dromedarius. Taxonomy (NCBI): domain Eukaryota; kingdom Metazoa; phylum Arthropoda; class Insecta; order Lepidoptera; family Notodontidae; genus Notodonta; species Notodonta dromedarius. Next base: position 11,190,527 of record LR990174.1, read on the forward strand.
TCCAACTTCCTATAATGTAATGGCACAAAATTTTTACATAAACCTACGTCAGTAGGGCAGTCACATAAGGCCTTACGGCTAATACCTTATTAATAATGTTTTCTATTCACCTCCGTCAGGTGGCGCTGCAGTCGGCCAATTGTGTTGTCGGCTATCTGCCGCCAAGGGGCGCTGGCTCTGCCGCGACCGCACACACACTCTCAAGAAAGAGGCGGGGTCTGCGGCAGTGACGATGCTGTGGCTACACGCGCACACACTGACACTCTTGTGGTGCACCGGAGTTGTTCGCTATTGGGCGCTAGATGGCGCCAGTTGTGGGTTGATTTGTATCAATATTTGTTAACTTTCAGGGCCTGTATCTTCGGGCTCCGTGTCTGAAAATTTAGTCTGACGACGTACGAAGTCGTTCTGACAGGTCCTCCTTAGAGTCACACAGAAAGAAGAAGGAAAACAGTGTAGACAAAAAAGCAAGTTTTCAAGTTACGTGATTATTTACCACGTTAACTTGGACCTTTTTGCTGTTTCCCGCTTGTGACGACCTGTATGAATTATACTGGCGTTCGGCTGTCTTTAACAGTAAAAATGTGGTGATTGCTGAGTATCACGGTCAATGGTCTGCTGCATAGGACACTGTTAAGTTTGGGGGGGGAATCTACCACACAACACCTTAAAAAGGGGGGGGAAAAGTTCCGTGGCGGCGAAAATCATACGCAAATAGATTTGTTTCCAGGATATTTCGGTGGTTTTTGTGCCCACAACTATATAAAAAGCACTGTATTATAGAGCCTGTACGCCTCTTTAAAGCTAGCACCAAAAGTACACTGGTCGTAGATCTCAATCTGGAGTTATTAGAGATTTTATATTGCTAGTGTTCAAAAATCACGGAAAAAACTTGTTTTTCTGGCTTTTATTTCGCCGTCACTTAACCTAGAGAAAAGATAGTTACATATATGAAAAGGGCTCGGTAAGGGCTTTCTAGCCGTTCTAGTCTCGAAGTTCTGTGATCACTTTTGTCGCGCACCAATTTCGGACCGCTGTCAGAAAAATGTCTTTTTCCAGTGTGTACTGACCTTATGACAGTGGAATTTTATATCCTCTTGTAGAGGACACTTGGGCGCACAGAACTACACTTAAAAAGTTGCAGGTCGTCGATCTTGTTTAAAAGTTTTCGCTCAAAAACTAAAAATTGAAAAATTTTGGCACAAGAATGAGCACTGTACTTACAGTTTTACACCGATTTTAACTAAAAATATATCAAATGAGAGGTCTCAACGAGACCTACTCACTGATGCAAGTCACTGTCTTCTAGGAGCCACTTAACACTGTTTTTGAGTCACTTTCTCACCGTTGACCGCTTTTCGTGGGAGAACTTTCGTCCTGGAAGCTCGATCACCACGAAAATTGGTTTGCTGGGTAGCCCTTCCCAAGCGCCGTCAAATAAGCCGCAAAACACTGTGATCGGATGACTTTTCGATTTTTCGCGAATTAAAAACGCGGAGCGACTTAAAAATCGATCTGCTCGCTACGGTAGCGTGTTTGCGACTTCGGTTTAGGTTAGGTTAGGTTAGGTTTTTTTTTTTTTTTTTTTTTTCTTTTTGTGGTTGTGCACAGAGTGTGCACAGCCGCCGCTTCTCCCCTGACATGATCAGGGACCTTTTCTAGGTTTTAATTTTTTCGGTAAGGGTGATTTTCTTTTCCCTTGGGTAAATAATTTTTTCAAGTATCATTTTATTGGATGGTTGTTACATTTTATTATATATTTCTAAACTTAATAGTAACAGTTACAGTTTCGTCCTTGTTTTCATATGTATTGCGGCATAATAGTGGTGTATAATTTATAATCGGTTTTTTACTATTTCTAAATTACTTAATTTTTCTTAATTATTAAGAATTTGTATAATATAATTTCTTAATGTAATGTAGGATAAAAGTGGAGTCTGTATATATTATAAATATTGTATTTTAAGATTTTTAAATGTTAGAATTGAAATGGTAAAAATGTTAATTAAGGTAAAATGGTAAAAATGGAAAAAATAGATGGTAAAATTGTAAAAATAATAAAATGGTAAAATTGTTTGTACATGGCTAGAATTGAAAAATTAAATTATAAATTGGATTAAAAATTAAAATTATAAAGATTAAATTTAAAATTATAAATTGGTTAAAATTGAATTCTAATAATTATAATCTTACTCGGGGAAGATCTGGGCAGACGCGACACTGTGTTGTGTGTGTACGTGTGTTGTGGTGTGTGTGGTTTGTGGTCCCGTTCAGTTTGATGTTCATATTATTTGTATTCTTATGAATATAATAGATGAGACATTATTCATGACGAGGCCACAAACATGAGTGTGAGTGAGGATGTGTTGCATGTGGAGTGTGGGTGAGATAAGTGTAATGCTTGTGTGTGTAGGTTGTATGTGTACGCAAATGCATCCAACAACACTTTAGTGTTGTCGTGTACATTTGCGTTGTGTGGTGTGTTGTGCTGATCAAGTGCGGCCTGGATACACTCCAGACCAACATTACGCAGAATGTGGCTGACAAACAGGTTTGTATGGGTTTCCAGGTCGCACTTGACAGTTTTGTGTGTATGAGGTGTAGTGCGTGTGTGTGTTTGTGGAAGTATTTGTGTTGGTTTGTGCCGCGCCTGGTGTGTGGCACCAGTTGCACGCCCGCGGCGACCTCAGCAGTACGCGACGCTCGACCGCGCTATGCTGTCCCACTTTCTCCGAATGGGACAGTCCTCGTCGAATGCAGTGTGCCCGATGTTTTTGCACTTGGCCTGCTTGCAATTGCGGCAGGTGGGTGTTCCGCCCGCAATGCAACGCGGGCAGTCTGCACGTGGGTGCGGGTCACCACAGAAGCTGCAAAGATCAATAGGATCTTTGCAGCTTCTGCGGCCGTGCCCGTACCCCAGGCATCGGGTACACTGCACTAGAGGGGACTGATCTTCGACCACCACCCGTTGCAGATCGACGTGGACTTTCCCCGCCGACGTCAACCTCAGCCACATCTTGGGAGACACCTGGAGGACTACGTGGTTTTCCAAGGGATTCCTCGCCCTCCTCCGGTATCTCACCGTGACGGCGCTGAAGTCGGCGTCAGTGAGGTCGGCCAGTCGATCTGCGTTTTGGGTCCGCAGCGACGCTATGATGTCCTCATCGGTGTTATATATGAGGACATCTCTGATGATGACCAGCGGGTTTTTGTTCCGCGCTTCCTCCACCGCAAGGCCACCCGTGGTCCTGAGCTTATCTGCCATCTTGGCTAGCTCCTCTTTGGTGGAGCAGCTCAGGACCACTTTCTGGTCTCGAACCTTGCGGACGCGCTGGAGTTGGAACCCGCTGGTTCTTGCGTCTAGCGCTGTGCGGACCTTTCCGAGCACCTGCTCGCTCGTGTCCATCTCCTCGCGGGAGGACACGATGATCGAGTGGTGACTCGGTGGGGCGGCGGGTCGTGTGGGAGCAGTGGGGGCGGCGAGCGTCTCGGCGTACGTCGGGGCACTTGTGGGTTGGGCCATGACTATGTCGGCGAGTTTTGCGCTGACGCCTTCAGTGGCCGTTCTTGTCGCCAAGATCTCCGTCATGGCCTCCTCGTGCCCCTCTTTTTCTGAGGCCCCCTGCTGCCTATGCTCTTCTAGCATTGTTTTTTGCGTCTTTGCCACTTCTTTGAGCAGCTTGTTATTCTCCTGCAGCAGTGCGGTATGATCCTCTATCTGTTGTTGCTGCAGGGCATCGCCGTCCGATTTCCTCTGTTGTTGGCCCTCTTTGGATTTTGTCCCTTTTTCGGACTCCACAACCAGCCGGTAGAGCCGGTCTATAGCGGCCAGCACCTCCGTCTTGATCTCAGTTTTGAGATTGCGTGAGTTGCCGAGGTGCAGCTTCGCCTTGTTCAGGCAAGCTCTCGCCTCGGCAACTCGAGACGGGGGCGCTGGCCCCTGTAGTGGGCTCTTCGCGCTCTCCGACGATGTTCTGCGGATGGGCGCGGTTCTGGCTTCCGGTGTGGGGGAGGGAGTGGGGGTAGTTTTCGATGTGGTATTTGGTGGGGCGGTGTTCTTACCGGCCTCCAGTTCCCCAATGCTCCTTCGGGCGGCGGATAATTTGGGCTTGACCGGTCCGTGATCCTTCTTGAGGGAGCTCGGTGAGACCTTCCACGTTTCCAGGCTTTGCCGGTTTTCCGCTGTCTTGCTCGCCTCCGCTTTTTTCGGGCTGACCAGCAGCCTTGCCTCTGGGACCGGGGCGGGGGCCTCCGTTCTGGTGGTGGTCGCCGCGGCGGTCTTTTTGACGGGCGTGCGGTGGCCAAACATTGTCAATTTTATTTTTAAAATTTAAGTTAAAACTGTAAAAATTTTTTATGAATGTCAATAATATAAATAATATGTGTAAAAAGTGTATAAAGGTCAGTATAATTACAATATAAACTTAAAACTAGGTCAAAAAGGACATGTCAATTAATAATAAAATAAAAGAAAAACAGTCAAAGAACACAATAAAACTTAAAACTAGGTCAATAAGGACATAAAATGAAATAATAAAATTTAAAAACAATGTTTTGGAAAAGTTTCCAAAACAGTCTTCCAGGTGGCGGTAAAAGCACCGACCACCCTACAACTGGCGCCCCTGGCGTCAAAAAATGTCCCTAGCTCCTATTGGGGCCACTCAAAGTGTGCAGAGCTAGGTGGCTGACCAAAAGTTGTGGTCCAGTCGCCGCCAGGTGGCGGTAAAAGCACTAGTGCTTTTAGCGCCTCTGGTATCGGAACCCGTTCAACTCTGGCGGAGCTGGAACTCGGTCTAAAAAATGGTCTAAAAAGCGGTCCTACTAAATGTAAAATTGTCCTAGGACAATACACAATCAAGTACTTATAACTAGGGGTTAAAAATATACAATGTCAACTTAAAACTAGGTCAAAAGGGACTTTACAATAATTTAAATTAAAATGTTGGTTATGTTGGCCGCCGCTGGGTTAGCCAACGTCCTATATTGTAGGGTACAGAATTTTAACTTAAACCTGCGTCAATAGGATAGTCACATAAAGCCTTTACGGCTAATACCTTATTGGTAAAGTTTTTGTTCACCTCCGTCAGGTGGCGCTGCAGTCGTCAGTGTGATGTTGTTGCTAGCTGCCGCCAAGGGGCGCTGGCTCTGTCGCGACCGCACACACACTCTCAAGAAAGAGGCGGGGTCTGCGGCAGTGACTATGCTGTGACTACAGGCGCACACACTGGCACTTCCCTGGTGCACCGGAGTTGCTCCCTATTGGGCGCTGGATGGCGCTAGTTGTGGGATGGCTATTTACAATTTTCGGCAACTTTCAGGGCCTATTTCTTCGGGCTCCGTGCCTGAAAATTTAGTCTGACGACGTACGAAGTCGTTTTGACAGGTCCCCCTTGGAGTCACACCGAAAGAAAAGGGAAAACAGTACACACAAAAAAGCAAGTTTTCAGTTTACGTAATTATTTACCACGTTATCTGGCCGATTCTGCGGTTCGTGGTAAAATATTCTTCCCTGTTTTGTATTTAGTGTTCGGTGGTCTCACACGGGAAAATTGTGAGACTTGGTGTAAGTTATACCTGTGGGAACACTCTGTCTAAAACTATAAAATTTGGGGGGAGGTCCCATACAAAAAACACAAATGGGGGGGGGGACACACTTTTAAAAATCCAGTTTATAACCGCAAAAAGCGCACTGCCCAGCGGTTATCCTCTTTGCTGAAAAATGGTTTTCAGGATCCTGTAGAGGGGTCAATTCTCTATATTTACAGCACAATAGATGTGTATGTCATGCATCTAGGTTAAAAGTTTTTGGCTCTGAAAAAGTCAAAGGTCGAGAAAAAGCATAGAAAAAGTTGTTTTTCTGGCGATTATTTCGCCGTCACTTAACCTAGAGAGATGAGAGTTATATATTTGGAATGGGCTCGGTAAGGGCTTTCTAGCCGTTCTAGTCTCGGAGTTCTGTGAACACTTTTGTCGCGCACCAATTTCGGACCGCTGTCAGAAAAATGTCTTTTCCCAGTGTGTACTGACCTTATGGCAGTGGAGTTTTATACCCTCTTGTAGAGGACACTTGGGCGCACAGAACTACACTTAAAAGGTTGCAGGTCGTCGATCTTATTTGAGAGTTATAACTCAAAAACTAAAAAAATTAAAAATTTTAACACTAAAATGGAAATTGTACTTACAGTTTTACACTAAATTAAACAAAAAATATGTCAAATGAGAGGTCTCAACGAGACCTACTCACTGATGTAAGTCACTGTCTTCTAAATGCCACTTTACACTGTTTTTGAGTCACTTTCTCGTAAATAACCGCTTTTCGTGGGAGAACTTTCGTCCTGGAAGCTCGATCACCACGAAAATTGGTTTGCTGGGTAGCCCTTGTCAAGCGCCGTCAGATAAGCCGCAGATCACTAAAATCGGAGCACTTTTCGATTTTTCCCGGAATAAAAAGGCGGAGCGACTTAAAAACCGATCTGTTCGCTACGGGAGCGTGATTGCGACTGGGTTAGGTTAGGTTAGGTTAGGTTAGGTTAGGTTAGGTTAGGTTAGGTTAGGTTGGGGAACCCCCCACAGTGCTTGCGTCCTCGTCGCGTTCCCTGGGCAACGACCCGGTTCTGACCACCGTAACGGAGTGGCAGACCGGTGTTCGGCTAAAGTGCACTGTGACGTCGTAGTCTTTACCTTGCGGTTACCTACGACACCTGCGGAGGCTATGATGCCAAAGCCAACGCGTGACGCCTCTGGGCGTTTTATAAAAGGCCCTTCTCAGGGCCAACCCGAAGACGCAAACGCGTCGAAGTCCAGCCGCGCGCCTTCTGCGGCTAGCTTCTTTTGCGGGGCGGACGAGTTGTCGGACACTGACAACGTGTCCATTATGTCGGAGTCGGACGCAGGTTCGACGGCGAGCGGTCGCCAAGAATCGCGGAAGCGGGCCTTCCTAAAGGAAAGGTCCGAAGGCTCCTCGGACTCCACGGGGAAGCCTAAGAAGAAGGTGAAGGCCAAAAAGCCGACAGTCGCGGACACGCATGACGTGGGTCTCGCAGACGCTCAACGCCAGTTGGACCTGGTTCGGCGGGTGCAGCTCCAGCAAGACCTGGAGGAGCGGGTTGCTGCCAAAGAGCGGCGGACGTGCGCTGCCCGGGCCAGGTCCGGGTACGGCGCGTCCACTGTCCTATACTCGGACCACTCCCTGGCCGAGCTGGAGCAGATGGCTCAGGAGGACCAGGAGGAGATTGTGGAGATCGCCTCCAAGTCCTCCAACCTAAAAGGGACTTTTCAAAAGTCCCTTAAATGCAGGGCCGCGAGCATGCGCGGCATCGTCGGGGAGCTGATGCAGCGCACGGCGACTGACGAAACGCGGCAGCTGCAGGCGAAAGTCAATCGCCTGCAGTCAGAGGTCAGCCAGCTGCATCAGAAGCTGGCTGAAGCCACGGCCCGGCCAAATCAAGCCGAGCCGAGACCTGCGGCTGAAGGCCCCGCCCCCTCAAACCTGGAGGATATATTCCGCAAGGTAATCATGGAGGAGAGGGCCTTCACCAGAGCCTGCTTCGCAGGCATTGAAGACCGGCTCTTGCCGGAGAAACGCCTACGACCGCCGCTTGCGGTGGACAAGAGGCGTAACGAGCCGGGGCCGTCTTCCCAGAGAGAGGACGTCCTTCTCCCTTCCACCACCCCATCCAACCAGCAAGTGTGGACGGAGGTGGTCAGCAAGGGGAAGAGCAAGGCCAAGAAGAAGGCAGCGGCCGCCCCTGCCGTCCCCGCCACCACCCCCTCCGGCCCGTCGCAGGCGACGCGCAAGGGAAAGGGAAAGGGGAAGGGGAAGGGGAAAAAGTCGGCCTCCAAGCCCGCCACCGCTGCTCCCGCAGCCAAAGGGGCCCCTGTCGGCGTAAGGAAGAACCTCGTTCTTCCTAAGACCGCAGCCGTCGTGGTGACGCTCACCGCGGAGGCTGCGGAGCGGGGGGAGACGTACGCGTCCGTTATGAAGAAGGCGCGCACCAACGTGGATCCCACCCAACTAGGGATCAGCGCTGTCTCGTGCCGCCGGACCCAGGCCGGGGCTCGAATCTTCGAGTTCCCTGGGGCTCAGGGCAGCGCCAACGCGGACCTCTTTGCGACCAAGTTGCAGGAGGTCATCGCGGACGTGGCCAAGGTGGGCAGGCCCGTCAAGTCTGCGACCTTAGAGGTGACCGATCTGGACGATTCGGTCACCAAAGAGGAGGTGGTGGCGGCGGTCGCAGCAATAGGAGGCTGTGACGTCGCAGCGGTGCAAGGCCGGGACATCAGGCCCGGCCGCGGCGGCATGGGCACAATTCGCGTTGAGTGCCCAGTCGCCGCCGCCAAAGTTGTCCTCGCCAAGGGACGGCTTGCCGTCGGCTTCAGCTCGGGTGCAGTCAAGGCACTTGTAGATCAGCCTCTGCGCTGCTACAAGTGCTTTGGAGTTGGACACACCCGGGCCCTCTGTCCGTCCAAGGTAGATAGGACGGACAGCTGCTACCGCTGCGGCAAGGACGGGCACAAGTCCGCCTCCTGCAAGGCCGCCACGCCGCACTGCGCGGTGTGCGCTGCCAGTGGCCGCCCGGCGGGCCACGTGATGAAGGGGAGGAACTGCAATCCTCCCCCTAAGAAGGGCAAAGCGCAGGCACCGACCCAGCCTGCCGCTGCTACCGCCGTTCCCGAAATTTCGGCGGCCGTGGAGGAAGGGGGTGCGATGTCCATTGATGGATAGGGTCGAACATCGCATCCTCCAGGCGAACACCAACCACTGCAGAGCAGCCCAGGATCTGCTGATGCAGACGATGGCTGAGTGGTTGGTGGACGTGGCGGTGGTTGCCGAGCCGTACTCGGTCCCTGGTCGTTGGCTAGGTGATCGGGACGGCTTGGTGGCATTGGTGTCGCGGCCTTCCACAGACTCCCCTCCCCTCTCGCTCTTAGAGAGGGGACCGGGATACGTGGCCGCCGCGTGGGGAAATATAGCCCTGGTGGGGGTCTATTTCTCGCCAAACCGCCCTCTGTCGGATTTCGAGAATTTCCTCGAAATCCTCACCGCAGTGGTCGGGAGGGCGGCGCCGCGCCAGGTCGCCGTATTGGGCGACCTGAACGCCAAGTCGGCGGCCTGGGGTAACCCGGCCGCCTCTTGCAACGTCAGGGGTCGTGCCGTCGAATTTTGGGCAGCTTCAACCGGTGTGTCCCTCCTAAACCGAGGGACGGTCCACACATGTGTGCGGCAACGGGGAGGGTCAGTGGTGGACGTTTCGTTTGCCACCCCCGTTCTAGCCGCCCGCATCGTGAACTGGCGGGTGGAGATGGTGGAGACTATGTCGGACCACCGATATGTGCGGTTCGACATCTCCACCCAGAGCCCCCGGGGGAGGGTCCGCTCGGGCCAATCCCCCTTTCCACGATGGGCTCTCACCCGCCTGGACAGGGAGGCCGCTGAGGAGGCGGCGTTCCTCCAGGACTGGCTCGCGCCTTCTCATAGAGTCTTGGACGTGGACGCCGCAGCGGTCCAGCTGAGGGGGTCTCTGACCGAGGTGTGCAACTCCAGCATGCCTCGGTCTCGCCGCCCACCCCCCCGTCGTGCCGTTTATTGGTGGTCGGAGGAACTGGCGGGGCTCCGGGCAGCCTGCGTGGCGGCCAGGAGGGCCTACACGCGGAGTCGACGGCGCCGCCCCCGAGACCCGGCCAATGAGGATCGCCTCTACGCCGCGTATGTAGAGGCAAAGACGGTCCTCAGGTCGGCAATGTGCGCCGCCGACGAATCGGCGAGAGCCGAGATGCTGGAGGGTCTCGACAGTGACCCGTATGGGAGACCGTATAAGGCGGCGCGGAATAAACTGCGCCCCTTTGGTCCCCCACTGACGGAGACCCTCGAGCCGGCATTGCTGGATGGGGTGGTCCGGTCCCTGTTTCCGTGCAGGACCGACTTCACCCCACCAGTGATGGACCCTCCGCGGGAGGCGGCTCCGCCAGAGGAGGAAATCCCCCCGGTCACGGCAGAGGAATTTCGCGCGGGGACTCTTCGCCTCCGCGCGAAGAAGACCGCCCCTGGACCGGACGGCGTGCCCGCTCGGGTGGTGGCCATCGCCGCCTCCAAGATGGAGGAGAGGTTTCGGGACCTCTTCAGTGCGTGTTTCACGACTGGGAGGTTCCCGAAAATTTGGAAGGAGGGGCAGTTATGCCTCCTCCGAAAGGAGGGTCGCCCGGCGGACTCCCCCTCGGCATACCGGCCCATCGTTCTGCTCGATGAGGTCGGAAAGTTGTTCGAGGGGATCGTCGCCGCCCGGCTTAACAGCCTCCTGTGGGAGGTAGGGCCGGACCTGTCAGACGCCCAGTTTGGTTTCCGGAGGGGGCGTTCGACAGTGGATGCGTTGGCCCTACTCAAGGGCCAAGTGAGGGAGGCAGTGGAGGCAGGGGACGGAGTGTTGGCTGTGTCATTTGATATAGCCAACGCCTTCAACTCCGTCCCCCACTCGACAATCTTAGAGGCACTCCGGTACCACGGAGTGCCTCAGTATCTGCGCCAACTCTTGGCCAGCTACTTGGAGGACCGAGCTGTCCTCCTTGTGGACAAGACGGCCATAGTGAGGCGATATGGCGCGGAGTCCGGTGTTCCACAGGGGTCGGTCCTAGGACCCCTGCTGTGGAACATCGGTTTTGATTGGCTCCTGCGGGGAACCCTCCTCCGTGGCACGAGTGTCATCTGCTATGCGGATGACACTCTTCTCACGGCCCGGGGGAGGGACTATAGGGAGGCGGCCAGTCTGGCCTCGGCTGGCGGATCCTTGGTCTCAGGAAGGATCCGCCGCCTAGGATTAAAGGTGGCGCTGAACAAGACCGAGGCCGTGTTCTTCCACGGGCCTCGGCAGTGCATCCCTCCTGACGCCCACATTGTTGTGGAGGGCGTCAGGATCGGAGTCATGGCCCAGATGAAATATCTGGGCCTTATACTCGACAGCAGGTGGCGCTTCGGCCCGCACTTCAGCGCGTTGTCGACCCGCCTGCTGAAGGCCGCGGATGCCCTTTCCTGGCTCCTCCCGAACTTGGGAGGGCCTAAGGCGCGATGCCGGCAATTGTATGCCGGCATTTTAAAGAGTATGGCCCTTTACGGGGCCCCCATCTGGGCGGACTCCCTCCACAGGAGGGAGAACGCCACCGCTATCCGCAGGCCCCAAAGGGCCATTGCACTGCGGGTGGCGAGAGCCTACCGCTCGGTAGGCTTTGCGGCAGCGTGCGCTCTGGCCGGCACCCCTCCTTGGGAGCTCGAGGCGTGGGTGCTTGCCAGAGTATACGAGTGGACGGCGCGGCGAAGGGCGCTCGGGGAGCACCCCGCCGCGGAAGAGCGGGAGGCCGTCCGGCGAGAGGCGAGGGCAGCAATCGTCCACCATTGGACGGAGGACCTCGCCTCCGCCGCCTTTGGCCGTCGAACGCTGGACGCGCTCGGGCCAGTACTCCAAGACTGGCTCGAGCGGTCCCACGGTTTCCTGTCCTTCCGCCTGGTGCAGGTGTTATCCGGCCACGGATGCTTCGGATCCCACCTGCACCGGATTCGGAGGGAGGAAACCCCGGCGTGCCACGACTGCGGCGCGCCGGAGGACACGGCACAGCACACCCTCGAGGTGTGCCCCGCCTGGTCCGAGCTGCGCCGCAGTCTTATCGCGGTGGTTGGGCAGGACCTGTCGCTTCCCAGCGTGGTCAGCTCCATGCTGGGAAGCGAGGAGGCCTGGGCGGCGCTCGCCTCTTTCTGCGAGGAAGTGATGTCGCAGAAGGAGGCAGCGGAGCGCGCGCGGGAGGACGACCCTCTCGCAGCGCCGCTCCGTAGGCGAAGGAGAGGAGGGAGAAGGCGACGGTACGACCGTCGTCTCCCTCCTGGTGGCGAATAGCGGGAGACAGGCGCGGGGGCGCCTTCTCCCGCACCGCACTATTCGCCACCGACGTCGGGCGGGAATGGCCGAGCACTCGCGGTCATTCCCGGGCCCCTCCCCAAAGGGAGGGGCGTGAAGGGCCCGCTGTAGAGGCGGGCGGTAGTCTGAGGGGGACTAGATGTAAAGGCTCTGCCAGTTCCCTAGTCCTCCTCCTCATAGACGAGGCGGGAGTGCCGGGGGGGTTTTTAGCCGGTAGGAGTCCGGCATAACCCGCGCCACGCCCCCGCGTGGCCGGGTATCCATGAGGATTTTCCCCCCCGAGAACAAAAAAAAAAAAAAAAAAAAAAAAAAAAAAAAAAAAAAAAAAAAAAAAAAAAAAAAGGTTAGGTTAGGTTTTTTTTTTTTTTTTTTTTTTTTATCCGGGCCTTTATGGCCCGGCCGCGTTCACCTCTGATATGGGGGTCAGAGTCCTTAATTATCACATATGAATAAATGTACATACCATTTTTATTTAAATAAAAGTTACACAGGTTTTATTAAAAACATTTCTCAAAAAGCGAGTAAAAACAATAAACTTATCAAATATATAACAAAAAATGGGACAGCGGAATAAATAACAAAACTATAAACGTGATAAAATAAACACAATTCCCTCCCATTGTATTGCACGAATATGTCAGCCGGCATGATTAATAGCGCAGTATTGTATAAGTTGCTGTGGGGGCTTATTAGCATAATAAGTGGACAGCTGGCCTCTTTCTGCTTAGGTCTTGTTTCTATTAATCACGCTGGTCGCTACCTCCGTGCAATACCTTAGGAAGGTATCACGTTTCTCGCTGTCCATGACAAGTTTACAAACACTGTGTAAGTCTAAAATGGTGTCTAAAGACATTTGTACATCATATCTTTGGCGTGAAAACACAGGGCAATGCAGTAAGACATGCTCCACTGACTCGCTCACACCCGGTTCACAGATGCAGGATGGGTCCTCCTTGCACTTGAAACGGTTCAAGTACTCTGAGAACCCACCGTGCCCGGTCAGAACCTGTGTGAGCGTGGCAGTGGGATGAATCTTCCTAATTGTCCTATAGGACACCACCAGGTCAGGGAAAAACATTTTCGTCGTAGAAGCAGTGGTGTCAGTCTTGTACTTACGGTTCCATTCGTCTAGTGACTCCAAACGGATTTGTCGCTTGACGAATGATACCGGACATTTGTCGTACGTTGGCTTGGTCTTACTGTGCAGCGCTGCTTGCTTTGCCAATTCGTCCGCTCTCTCGTTACCCGCCAGCCCTGCGTGTGCTTTTATCCAAAACAAGGAAATATCCTTGTTTTGGAGTCTGCACTGGGCGATGTTGTTCCTCGCCTCGGCGGCGAGCGGGTGAAGAGAGAGCGGGTTGACCACTGTCTCGAGTGCCGAACGCGAGTCGCTTATTACAGCGAGACTGGCGCTCTTACACTCAAACGCGTATTTAGTGGCTCGGCATATGGCCAAAAGTTCGGCTTGATAGACCGTGCAGTAAGACGACAGTTTGAGTTTGAGAGACTTGATCTCGGTTTCACTATTCCAGATGGAAAGTGAAGCTCCGACCTTGCCCTCAATTTTACTGCCGTCCGTGTATATTCTTACTGCGCTGCTTACGTTGGTGGTCACGCTTTGCTGATCCGTCAAGTTTATGAACTTAAGGTCCATATGTTTTGCCGGATGCGGAGTTCTCGTATATGCCAGTCTGCTTTCGACTTCCATGTCGCCTAGCTCTGGTCGGGGTACTCCCCTCTTGGCCTTGTAAAGGGAGGCCGCTTCGCGTATGCGAATGTCGAGGGGCAGTAACCCGGTCAGAGCGAGCGACGCGTTCAGGGACACTGTTTTGTAGGCCTTGCACATCTTTTGTGCAAAGCCCCTCTGGACAGTGTTCAGCTGCTTCTGAGCAGTAATCTTGTTTGTTGACGGCGACCAAGCACTGGCAGCGTACATGATGATGGGCTCAATGGTGGCAGTATAAATCACCCGGATGACTTCCGGGTGAAGGCCCCAGCTAGTTTTAGCAGCCTTTGCTAGCTGTTTGTAGACATTCAACGCCTTTCTGCAGATGTTCGCAGTGTGGCTGTTGAATGTCAACTTATGATCTATTGTGAGCCCTAAGATCTTAATCTCATTAGTGATGCCAATGTCAATCCCTCCCATAGTCAGGAGGGGGGTGTCATAGATCAGCTTTCGTGTCACAACCATCGCGCTTGTTTTGTGAGGTGCGAACTTCAGCTTGTTCTTGACACCCCACTCCCGCACATAGGCGAGAGTGGGATTGGCTTGACGCTGTATGTCCAGTGCCGTGTCGCCGGCAAAAACAAGGACTACGTCGTCTGCGAAAGCCTGCACATATTGCCCCCGCGTTTCGAGTCCTTTCAGCAACGGGTCAAGGAGAAGATTCCACAGTACAGGCCCGCCGATAGATCCCTGTACGCACCCTTTTTGAGTGCCCTTTATGTACTCCTCACCAGCGTACCTGACTCGGACCTTTCGGTCCTGCAGGTAGCTGTCGACGATTCGTCGGAGGTTGACCGGGCACTCTTCTTCGGCCAGTCTCACCCTTATGGCCGGCCACCAGGCGCTGTCGAAGGCTCCCTCTATGTCCAGTGATACCACGGTCACGATCTTTCGTTGAAGTAAATTGCCGTGTATGTACTGTATCAGGTCATAAAGGGAGTCCTCGGTGCTACGTTGGGGCATAAAGCCATATTGGCGCAGACTGAGCCTAGGAATCAGGTGCCACTTGAGTCTATTGACCACCATCTTCTCCAGAATCTTCCCCATGACTGGCAAAAGGCCGATGGGCCGATAGGACTTGGGGCTTGTGTAGTTGGTTTTTCCAGGCTTCCGCAGCACGACCACCACTGCTACCTTCCATTGTTCCGGGAAGAGACCCAACTCTAGGCACTTGTTCATGATTGCCAGGTGCAGGTCCGGATCCTGTTTGATCACCTGGCAGCATATGTCGGCGGTGAAGCCGTCTCCTCCGGGTGCCTTTTTCGGGTTAAAACTTTCCGCCGCGGCTCTGAGCTCCTCCAGTGTGAACGGCGGGTCGTGGACTTCGCCATCGACACTGTCGTTCACACGGTTTGCTAGGGCTCTTGTCCGCTGGTGGTCTAAGTTGTCCTCCGTCTCCAGGTCTCCCGGGAAGAACGTGTCCGCTAAGAGTCGGGCAGACTCTTGCTGCCCTACAATAGTGCCGTCTCTCTCCAATGGGAGGTCTTCCTGTCTCCTGGTGGTGTTCTTTATGACCCTGTAGATGCTTTCCCATACTCCTTCTTTGTCCTGTCTTTCGCAGAATGCCTTCCAGCTCTTAATCTGTGCCTTTTTGGCAGCGTCCTCATATTCCAGTTTCGCCTGCAGGTATTGATCGACAACTCCTGGTCTTCGGGTTGGCGCTGCACATCGGACTCTACGCTTTTTCGTGTTGACATCTCGCTTCATTCTCTCAAGATCCTCAGACCACCATGGTATTTTGAGTTTTTGGCCTGATTTATGTTTGGGTACTACTTGGGTGCATGTTTCTGTGACTAATTGTGTAAGGTTACTTACATGTCTTTCTAAATTGATTTTACTATTAATATTAACTATTTCTGTTTTGTTTAAATTATACTGTGACTTGAACTGTTCCAGTTTCTCATGAAACTGAACCCAGTTAGCGTTTTTGGTGTTGAATATACGCGTGGTCCTATTGATGCTAATTCCTTTTGCCTTACACAATTTAATTTGGAAAAGTATACCATTGTGATCTGAGCTCGTGAGATCTTCAGCCACTCTCCAGTCTTCCACTAGCGCTAAAAGGTCCTCTGTGCATGCTGTGACGTCGACGAAGCTTGTTAGCCGTCGTCCTCCCCTTACAGTATCAAACGTGGGGACGTCACCGTCGTTCAGCACATGCAGGTTCAACTCTATGAGTGCACCGAGCATTTCCTCGCCCCTGCTGTCGTTCGTAGCGCTGCCCCACCACGAACTCTTTGCGTTTGCGTCGCCTCCAACTATGATCTTATAGTTCCTATGAGAAAGAACTATGGTGTTAAGATGGTCCAAGTATGGCCCTATGGGTTGGTCAGGTTCAAAGTAGTACGAGACGACGAGGACTTCCCATGCGCTGGTTCGCAACTTTACCACGACGATGTTGTTTGTGGTAAAGGTCGGGCACTGCAAGACGTCAATAGTTTGGTCGAAGACGACTATTGCCGCCTTGACAGTGCCCTCACTGCGATCCGCGCTTTGGTAAATCCTCGCCGCTCCGTAGTTCCTCATCTCCTTTCGCCCCCCCACGTAAGGTTCCTGGACCATCGCGACCGCGATACGCCTTTTAACGGCTTCGAGCATGAGCTCGTTGGTCGCTAGTTCTTTTCTCTGGAGGTTCGCTTGGGCTATCCTGTATGCTGCGGTGCTCCTACCGAGTGGGACCCTAGTAACCACCTTAGCAATAGGCTATGGCGGCTCTAGCTAATGCGTCCCACTTCTTGCGGATCGGGCATTCCTGGCTGAAGGCAGTATGGGCAGTGCCCGGAGCTTTCGCGATTTCGCAGTTCCGGCACACTGACGCCTCGCCTGACTCCCATTTCGGGCAGTCGGTCCTGAGGTGGCGCCCACCGCAGTGCGCACAGAGGTCGGCCGTCTCAGAACATGTTTTCCGGCCGTGTCCAAATGCCAAACACCGTGTACACTGTATCAACGGTGTTTGATCTTGGACCGGGACATACTGAACGTCTACGAAGACCCTTTCGGCGGTCGTCAGCCGCTTCCACATCTTGGGCGAGACCTGCAAAACCACATGGTTTTGGTGCGGGTTCCTCGCCCTTCTGCGGTACTTAACGGCGACGACTTTGTCATCGGCCGAAAGGTCTCCTACCAGCCGCATGTTCTGAGAGATGAGCGCGGTCTGGATGTCTTCGTTTGAAGACATCTCTAAGGATGACCAAGGGGTTTTTATTCTTGGCCTCCTCGACCTTGAGCTTTTTGTCCTTCCTGAGCTGTGTCACCGTTCGCTCTATCTCTCCCTTGGTGGCACAGCTCAGGATGACTTTTTGGTCCTTGACCTTTCGGACCCGCTCAATCTGCAAGCCGCTCTTCTTGGCGTCTAACGCCTGCCGAACTCTATCAACAACGTCCGAGCCGGTGTCCGCGGTGTCGTCGGAGGACACAATGACCGAGTGTTTCGGCCCCGCTCCTAATGGAGTGGGCCGCGGTTTCGACAGCTGTTCCGCGTATGAGGGAGCCTTCTCGCTCATCGCGGAGAGCTGTCCACTCATCTCCTCAGCAGTACGCTTTAGAGATTGGACCTCCGCCATGAGGTCCTTGTGGTCTTGTCCTCCGGCTCCATCCGCCACCGGCTCGGCCTCCTCCATCGCCTTCTGGTGTTTTTCGATGGAGGCTTGGAGAACTCGCATTCTGTCGGTATTCTCCCTCGACAGTATGGAGTTCTCTTCGATCTTTCGGCAGAGTTCGGCCATCGCGTTCTGCCCTCCGGCGTCTTTTGCCTTAACAGGCTTTTCCCCCTTTTTGGTTGTGATTTCCCCATCCCTTGCCATCTCCGACTCTTTTACTAGCTGGTAGAGTCGTTCTATGGCCCCAGTTACCCCCATCTTAATATCCGTCTTTAGGTTTCTGGAGTTGGCGAGGTGGAGCTTAGCCTTGTTATGGCACGCTCTTGCCTCGGCAACTCTGGACGGAAAGACGGGTTTCTGTGGTGGACTGCTGACGGTGGCGGGTGGTGAGGGGGCAGTAGGTGCCTTGCCCTCCTGGCCGGACGCTGCCTTTGGCTTGGGCTTCGTCACCGTCAGATTCAATTTGGGGGATGGGGGGTTTGGTTGCGGCGTTGGGTTCGAGGACTCCCACTCCCCGATACTCCGTCTTACGGTTGGCCGCCCCGTGGGCTGTTCAATCCGGCGTCCGTCCGGGGAGGTGGATCCCCTTTGCCGCTTCACAGGGGTGTGGTGGGCCACAAACATCTTTGAGGGTCCGCGGCTTCGTCAGTCCAAGAAGTTTGTAGAAGTTGTAAAAGATTTTGGACTGACGGTTTAAACTGAAGCTGTGTAAAAGGCAGCTCCAGTTGTCAAAATAATAAAAAGTAAAAAATTTTAAAAATTTAAAAAAAAAAATGTCAGTTTATTTTAAAAAATGTCAAATATAGAATTTAAAATGTTAAAATGTCAAAAAGTTTAAAATGTGGTTTAAAATGTTAAAAAGTTATAAACGTCAAAGTTAAAAGTCCCGACTAGCGGGCGGTCAAAAAGTATAAAAGTAAAATCTTAAAAATTAACTTAAAAACTAAGTCCCTAGGCAATAGGCCTAGAGACGGTCCTTAAACTATTGTCGAGCCCGAAGACGATGCTCGGCGGTCGCTGGCTCGGTGAATGACACGCGAAGCTCAGGTCAGTCTTGTTTTGTGGTGGGTACAGTATAAGGTTACTGTACCGTGTTAGCAACAGGTCGCCAGATGTAGTGTGCCAAGGCGCCCAATAAGGCAGCCCACGGCCGGGGCAGCGGCGGTGAGTGTCCCGGGCGAGTTCCTTGGAGCGTGGAGTGCGCACACCCGGAGTGTAGCGCTGCACTGTCGCACTGACACTTTCACTCGCACCTCGGTGTAGGGGAAGGATTAAAGGATTTGGAGTGGGGAAGATGTTAAATATTGGGGGGGCAGATTGTTGGGGCCAGAAGTTGCGGCCAGATGGTAGCAACCTGCCGCGACCACTCCCTTATTTCTGCGACCCTCGGGTCAAAAGTTATGGCCCGAGGGGGAAATTTCCTTGAAGGGGGTGGGGGGGTGGGGGAACCAATATCAACTTTGGGGGGGGGGGGGTGGGGGTGAAGTGGGGGGGGGTCGATTTTTGGGGGCAGATTTTTTTTTTTTGGAGCCAGAAGTTGCGGCTGCTTGGTGGCAATCTGCCGCGACCACTCCCTAATTTCTACGACCCTCGGATCAGATGTTATGGCCCGAGGGGAAATGTTATTGAGGGGGGTCGGGGGAGGGGGGTCCAAAAATCGACTTTTTGGAGGGGGGGTGAGGGAGGGGGGAGGGGGGGGGGTAAAATTTGGAGGGAGGGGTAAATGGGGTGGGAGGTGGTGGGGGAAACTACTTACCGGGTGCACTTGATGACGCACTTGATGACGTGCGCTGGGTGGCGATTGCTCACACGCTGGAACTGGCGGTGACCTGATGCAGTAGTCCCCCTCAGATGCTGGTCCCCCTCAGGGATCCTCAGGACGTCTTCGGAGCAAGTCTGGCGCCCGGCCTAACGTCACTCGAGCCCTATATGGAATGTTCTAGTGGCTCGGCTTGATGACGTAGGCGATCTGTGACGCTTGTTTACGCCAATTCTGGCCCGGGAGAACTGACTCAAGATCTTCGGATCGTCAGTTTCTTGGTGGCGGCTGGAAGGTGCACGCCGGCGCTGATAGGTGGCGCTTCTCCCGGGTCGATTCCGCTTAAGCAGCTCCTAGAATTGGCCCCGCAAGGTCCAGATGCGATATCTTCGGGCGCTGATCTCTTACAGACCTGCCTCCATGTATCCTGGCGAATCACTCACTCCCTAAACCGGCAAAATAAAACAAATGTTGTGGCACGGTTTCTGCTAATTTTAGGCTAATTTCTAGCGGAGCACTTCGGAAACGCGTGAGTTCCGGGCTAAGGGTGGGGCACTACTTGGTTAGGTTAGGTTAGGTTGAATCGCGGAAGCGGGCATTCCTAAAGGAAAGGTCCGAAGGCTCCTCGGACTCTACGAGGAAGCCTAAAAAGAAGGCAAAGGCCAAAAAGCCAACAGTCGCGGACACGCACGACGTGGGTCTCGCAGACGCCCAACGCCAGTTGGATCTAGCTCGGCGGGTGCAGCTCCAGCAAGACCTGGAGGAGCGGGTTGCTGCCAAAGAGCAACGGACGTGCGCTGCCCGGGCCAGGTCTGGGTACGGCGCGTCCACCGTCCTCTACTCGGACCACTCCCTGGCCGAGCTGGAGCAGATGGCTCAGGAGGACCAAGAGGAGATTGTGGAGATCGCCTCCAAGTCCTCCAACCTAAAAGGGACTTTTCAAAAGTCCCTTAAATGCAGGGCCGCGAGCATGCGTGGCATTGTCGGAGAGCTGATGCAGCGCACGGCGACCGACGAGACGCGGCAGCTGCAGGCGAAAGTCAATCGCCTGCAGGCAGAGGTCAGCCAGCTGCATCAGAAGCTGGCTGAAGCCACGGCCCGGCCAAATCAAGCCGAGCTCAGACCTGCGGCTGAAGGCCCCGCCCCCTCAAACCTTGAGGATATGATCCGCAAGGTCATCATGGAGGAGAGGGCCTTCACTAGAGCCTGCTTCGCAGGTATCGAAGACCGGCTCTTGCCGGAGAAACGCCTGCGACCGCCGCTTGCGACGGACAAGAGGCAACACGAGCCGAGGCCGTCCTCCCAGAGGGAAGACGCCCTCCTCCCTTCCACCACCCCATCCAACCAGCAAGGGTGGACGGAGGTGGTCAGCAAGGGGAAGGGCAAGGCCAAAAAGAAGGCAGCGGCCGCCCCAGCCGTCCCCGCCACTACCCCCTCCGGCCCGTCGCAGACGACGGGCAAGGGAAAGGGAAAGGGGAAGGGGAAGGGGAAAAAGTCGGCCCCCAAGCCCGCCACCGCTGCTCCCGCAGCCAAAGGGGCCCCTGTCGGCGTAAGGAAGAACCTCGTTCCTCCTAAGACCGCAGCCGTCGTGGTGACGCTCACCGCGGAGGCTGCGGAGCGGGGGGAGACGTACGCGTCCGTTATGAAGAAGGCGCGCACCAACGTGGATCCCACCCAACTAGGGATCAGCGCTGTCTCGTGCCGCCGGACCCAGGCCGGGGCTCGAATCTTCGAGTTCCCTGGGGCTAAGGGCAGC
The DNA here is from genome assembly GCA_905147325.1 of Notodonta dromedarius. NCBI lineage: Eukaryota > Metazoa > Arthropoda > Insecta > Lepidoptera > Notodontidae > Notodonta > Notodonta dromedarius. Next base: position 11,211,267 of record LR990174.1, read on the forward strand.
GCCAACGCGGACCTCTTTGCGACCAAGTTGCAGGAGGTCATCGCGGACGTGGCCAAGGTGGGCAGGCCCGTCAAGTCTGCGACCTTAGAGGTGACCGATCTGGACGATTCGGTCACCAAAGAGGAGGTGGTGGCGGCGGTCGCAGCAATAGGGGGCTGTGACGTCGCAGCGGTGCAAGGCCGGGACATCAGGCCCGGCCGCGGCGGCATGGGCACAATTCGCGTTGAGTGCCCAGTCGCCGCCGCCAAAGTTGTCCTCGCCAAGGGACGGCTTGCCGTCGGCTTCAGCTCGGGTGCAGTCAAGGCACTTGTAGATCAGCCTCTGCGCTGCTACAAGTGCTTTGGAGTTGGACACACCCGGGCCCTCTGTCCGTCCAAGGTAGATAGGACGGACAGCTGCTACCGCTGCGGCAAGGACGGGCACAAGTCCGCCTCCTGCAAGGCCGCCACGCCGCACTGCGCGATGTGCGCTGCCAGTGGCCGCCCGGCGGGCCACGTGATGAAGGGGAGGAACTGCAATCCTCCCCCTAAGAAGGGCAAAGCGCAGGCACCGACCCAGCCTGCCGCTGCTACCGCCGTTCCCGAAATTTCGGCGGCCGTGGAGGAAGGGGGTGCGATGTCCATTGATGGATAGGGTCGAACATCGCATCCTCCAGGCGAACACCAACCACTGCAGAGCAGCCCAGGATCTGCTGATGCAGACGATGGCTGAGTGGTTGGTGGACGTGGCGGTGGTTGCCGAGCCGTACTCGGTCCCTGGTCGTTGGCTAGGTGATCGGGACGGCTTGGTGGCATTGGTGTCGCGGCCTTCCACAGACTCCCCTCCCCTCTCGCTCTTAGAGAGGGGACCGGGATACGTGGCCGCCGCGTGGGGAAATATAGCCCTGGTGGGGGTCTATTTCTCGCCAAACCGCCCTCTGTCGGATTTCGAGAATTTCCTCGAAATCCTCACCGCAGTGGTCGGGAGGGCGGCGCCGCGCCAGGTCGCCGTATTGGGCGACCTGAACGCCAAGTCGGCGGCCTGGGGTAACCCGGCCGCCTCTTGCAACGTCAGGGGTCGTGCCGTCGAATTTTGGGCAGCTTCAACCGGTGTGTCCCTCCTAAACCGAGGGACGGTCCACACATGTGTGCGGCAACGGGGAGGGTCAGTGGTGGACGTTTCGTTTGCCACCCCCGTTCTAGCCGCCCGCGTCGTGAACTGGCGGGTGGAGATGGTGGAGACTATGTCGGACCACCGATATGTGCGGTTCGACATCTCCACCCAAAGCCCCCGGGGGAGGGTCCGCTCGGGCCAATCCCCCTTTCCACGATGGGCTCTCACCCGCCTGGACAGGGAGGCCGCTGAGGAGGCGGCGTTCCTCCAGGACTGGCTCGCGCCTTCTCATAGAGTCTTGGACGTGGACGCCGCAGCGGTCCAGCTGAGGGGGTCTCTGACCGAGGTGTGCAACTCCAGCATGCCTCGGTCTCGCCGCCCACCCCCCCGTCGCGCCGTTTATTGGTGGTCGGAGGAACTGGCGGGGCTCCGGGCAGCCTGCGTGGCGGCCAGGAGGGCCTACACGCGGAGTCGACGGCGCCGCCCCCGAGACCCGGCCAATGAGGATCGCCTCTACGCCGCGTATTTAGAGGCAAAGACGGTCCTCAGGTCGGCAATGTGCGCCGCCGACGAATCGGCGAGAGCCGAGATGATGGAGGGTCTCGACAGTGACCCGTATGGGAGACCGTATAAGGCGGCGCGGAATAAACTGCGCCCCTTTGGTCCCCCACTGACGGAGACCCTCGAGCCGGCATTGCTGGATGGGGTGGTCCGGTCCCTGTTTCCGTGCAGGACCGACTTCACCCCACCAGTGATGGACCCTCCGCGGGAGGCGGCTCCGCCAGAGGAGGAAATCCCCCCGGTCACGGCAGAGGAATTTCGCGCGGGGACTCTTCGCCTCCGCGCGAAGAAGACCGCCCCTGGACCGGACGGCGTGCCCGCTCGGGTGGTGGCCATCGCCGCCTCCAAGATGGAGGAGAGGTTTCGGGACCTCTTCAGTGCGTGTTTCACGACTGGGAGGTTCCCAAAAATTTGGAAGGAGGGGCAGTTATGCCTCCTCCGAAAGGAGGGTCGCCCGGCGGACTCCCCCTCGGCATACCGGCCCATCGTTCTGCTCGATGAGGTCGGAAAGTTGTTCGAGGGGATCGTCGCCGCCCGGCTTAACAGCCTCCTGTGGGAGGTAGGGCCGGACCTGTCAGACGCCCAGTTTGGTTTCCGGAGGGGGCGTTCGACAGTGGATGCGTTGGCCCTACTCAAGGGCCAAGTGAGGGAGGCAGTGGAGGCAGGGGACGGAGTGTTGGCTGTGTCATTTGATATAGCCAACGCCTTCAACTCCGTCCCCCACTCGACAATCTTAGAGGCACTCCGGTACCACGGAGTGCCTCAGTATCTGCGCCAACTCTTGGCCAGCTACTTGGAGGACCGAGCTGTCCTCCTTGTGGACAAGACGGCCAGAGTGAGGCGATATGGCGCGGAGTCCGGTGTTCCACAGGGGTCGGTCCTAGGACCCCTGCTGTGGAACATCGGTTTTGATTGGCTCCTGCGGGGAACCCTCCTCCGTGGCACGAGTGTCATCTGCTATGCGGATGACACTCTTCTCACGGCCCGGGGGAGGGACTATAGGGAGGCGGCCAGTCTGGCCTCGGCTGGCGGATCCTTGGTCTCAGGAAGGATCCGCCGCCTAGGATTAAAGGTGGCGCTGAACAAGACCGAGGCCGTGTTCTTCCACGGGCCTCGGCAGCGCATCCCTCCTGACGCCCACATTGTTGTGGAGGGCGTCAGGATCGGAGTCATGGCCCAGATGAAATATCTGGGCCTTATACTCGACAGCAGGTGGCGCTTCGGCCCGCACTTCAGCGCGTTGTCGACCCGCCTGCTGAAGGCCGCGGATGCCCTTTCCTGGCTCCTCCCGAACTTGGGAGGGCCTAAGGCGCGATGCCGGCAATTGTATGCCGGCATTTTAAAGAGTATGGCCCTTTACGGGGCCCCCATCTGGGCGGACTCCCTCCACAGGAGGGAGAACGCCACCGCTATCCGCAGGCCCCAAAGGGCCATTGCACTGCGGGTGGCGAGAGCCTACCGCTCGGTAGGCTTTGCGGCAGCGTGCGCTCTGGCCGGCACCCCTCCTTGGGAGCTCGAGGCGTGGGTGCTTGCCAGAGTATACGAGTGGACGGCGCGGCGAAGGGCGCTCGGGGAGCACCCCGCCGCGGAAGAGCGGGAGGCCGTCCGGCGAGAGGCGAGGGCAGCAATCGTCCACCATTGGACGGAGGACCTCGCCTCCGCCGCCTTTGGCCGTCGAACGCTGGACGCGCTCGGGCCAGTACTCCAAGACTGGCTCGAGCGGTCCCACGGTTTCCTGTCCTTCCGCCTGGTGCAGGTGTTATCCGGCCACGGATGCTTCGGATCCCACCTGCACCGGATTCGGAGGGAGGAAACCCCGGCGTGCCACGACTGCGGCGCGCCGGAGGACACGGCACAGCACACCCTCGAGGTGTGCCCCGCCTGGTCCGAGCTGCGCCGCAGTCTTATCGCGGTGGTTGGGCAGGACCTGTCGCTTCCCAGCGTGGTCAGCTCCATGCTGGGAAGCGAGGAGGCCTGGGCGGCGCTCGCCTCCTTCTGCGAGGAAGTGATGTCGCAGAAGGAGGCAGCGGAGCGCGCGCGGGAGGACGACCCTCTCGCAGCGCCGCTCCGTAGGCGAAGGAGAGGAGGGAGAAGGCGACGGTACGACCGTCGTCTCCCTCCTGGTGGCGAATAGCGGGAGACAGGCGCGGGGGCGCCTTCTCCCGCACCGCACTATTCGCCACCGACGTCGGGCGGGAATGGCCGAGCACTCGCGGTCATTCCCGGGCCCCTCCCCAAAGGGAGGGGCGTGAAGGGCCCGCTGTAAAAGCGGGCGGTAGTCTGAGGGGGACTAGATGTAAAGGCTCTGCCAGTTCCCTAGTCCTCCTCCTCATAGACGAGGCGGGAGTGCCGGGGGGGTTTTTAGCCGGTAGGAGTCCGGCATAACCCGCGCCACGCCCCCGCGTGGCCGGGTATCCATGAGGATTTTCCCCCCCCGAGAACAAAAAAAAAAAAAAAAAAAAAAAAAAAAAAAAAAAAGGTTAGGTTAGGTTAGGTTAGGTTAGGTTAGGTTGGGGAACCCCCCACAGTGCTTGCGTCCTCGTCGCGTTCCCTGGGCAACGACCCGGTTCTGACCACCGTAACGGAGTGGCAGACCGGTGTTCGGCTAAAGTGCACTGTGACGTCGTAGTCTTTACCTTGCGGTTATCTACGACACCCGCGGAGGCTATGATGCCAAAGCCAACGCGTGACGCCTCTGGGCGTTTTATAAAAGGCCCTTCTCAGGGCCAACCCGAAGACGCAAACGCGTCGAAGTCTAGCCGCGCGCCTTCTGCGGCTAGCTTCTTTTGCGGGGCGGACGAGTTGTCGGACACAGACAACGTGTCCATCATGTCGGAGTCGGATGCAGGTTCGACGGCGAGCTGTCGCCAAGAATCGCGGAAGCGGGCCTTCCTGAAGGAAGGGTCCGAAGGCTCCTCGGACTCTACGGGGAAGCCTAAGAAAAAGGTGAAGGCCAAAAAGCCGACAGTCGCGGACACGCATGACGTGGGTCTCGCAGGCGCTCAACGCCAGTTGGACCTGGCTTGGCGGGTGCAGCTCCAGCAAGACCTGGAGGAGCGAGTTGCTGCCAAAGAGCAGCGGACGTGCGTCGCTCGGGCAAAGTCCGGGTATGGCGCGTCCAGCGTTTTATACTCGGACCACTCCCTGGCCGAGCTGGAGCAGATGGCTCAGGAAGACAAGGAGGAGATAGTGGAGATCGCCTCCAAGTCCTCTAACTTAAAAGGGACTTTCCAAAAGTCCCTTAAATGCAGGGCCGCGAGCATGCGCGGCATCGTCGGGGAGCTGATGCAGCGCACGGCGACTGACGAAACGCGGCAGCTGCAGGCGAAAGTCAATCGCCTGCAGTCAGAGGTCAGCCAGCTGCATCAGAAGCTGGCTGAAGCCACGGCCCGGCCAAATCAAGCCGAGCCGAGACCTGCGGCTGAAGGCCCCGCCCCCTCAAACCTTGAGGATATTATCCGAAAGGTCATCATGGAGGAGAGGGCCTTCACTAGAGCCTGCTTCGCAGGTATCGAAGACCGGCTCCTGCCGGAGAAACGCCTGCGACCGCCACTTGCGGCGGACAAGAGGCGAAACGAGCCGGGGCCATCCTCCCAGAGAGAGGACGCCCTTCTCCCTTCCACCACCCCATCCAACCAGCAAGGGTGGACGGAGGTGGTCAGCAAGGGGAAGAGCAAGGCCAAAAAGAAGGCAGCGGCCGCTCCTGCCGTCCCCGCTACTACCCCTGCCAGCTCGTCTCAGAAGACAGGCAAGGGGAAGGGGAAAGGTAAAAAGTCGGCCCCCAAGCCCGCCACCGCTACTCCCGCAGCTAAAAGGGCCCAGGCTGGCGCAAGGAAGAATCTTGTTCCTCCTAAGACCGCAGCCGTCGTGGTGACGCTCACCGCGGAGGCTGCGGAGCGGGGGGAGACGTACGCGTCCGTGATGAAACGGGCGCGTACCAACGCTGATCCCACCCAACTGGGGATCGGCACAGTCTCGTGCCGCCGGACTCAGGCTGGGGCTCGCATTTTCGAGTTCCCTGGGGCTCAGGGCAGCGCAAACGCGGACCTCTTTGCGACCAAGTTGCAGGAAGTCATCGCGGACGTGGCCAAGGTGGGCAGGCCCGTCAAGTCTGCGACCTTAGAGGTGACCGATTTGGACGATTCGGTCACCAAAGAGGAGGTGGTGGCGGCGGTCGCAGCAATAGGGGGCTGTGACGTCGCAGCGGTGCAAGGCCGGGACATCAGGCCAGGCCGCGGCGGCATGGGCACAATTCGCGTTGAGTGCCCAGTCGCCGCCGCCAAAGTTGTCCTCGCCAAGGGACGGCTTGCCGTCGGCTTCAGCTCGGGTGCAGTCAAGGCACTTGTAGATCAGCCTCTGCGCTGCTACAAGTGCTTTGGAGTTGGACACACCCGGGCCCTCTGTCCGTCCAAGGTAGATAGGACGGACAGCTGCTACCGCTGCGGCAAGGACGGGCACAAGTCCGCCTCCTGCAAGGCCGCCACGCCGCACTGCGCGGTGTGCGCTGCCAGTGGCCGCCCGGCGGGCCACGTGATGAAGGGGAGGAACTGCAATCCTCCCCCTAAGAAGGGCAAAGCGCAGGCACCGACCCAGCCTGCCGCTGCTACCGCCGTTCCTGAAATTTCGGCGGCCGTGGAGGAAGGGGGTGCGATGTCCATTGATGGATAGAGTCGAACATCGCATCCTCCAGGCGAACACCAACCACTGCAGAGCAGCCCAGGATCTGCTGATGCAGACGATGGCTGAGTGGTTGGTGGACGTGGCGGTGGTTGCCGAGCCGTACTCGGTCCCTGGTCGTTGGCTAGGTGATCGGGACGGCTTGGTGGCATTGGTGTCGCGGCCTTCCACAGACTCCCCTCCCCTCTCGCTCTTAGAGAGGGGACCGGGATACGTGGCCGCCGCGTGGGGAAATATAGCCCTGGTGGGGGTCTATTTCTCGCCAAACCGCCCTCTGTCGGATTTCGAGAATTTCCTCGAAATCCTCACCGCAGTGGTCGGGAGGGCGGCGCCGCGCCAGGTCGCCGTATTGGGCGACCTGAACGCCAAGTCGGCGGCCTGGGGTAACCCGGCCGCCTCTTGCAACGTCAGGGGCCGTGCCGTCGAATTTTGGGCGGCCTCGACCGGTGTGTCCCTCCTAAACCGAGGGACAGTCCACACGTGTGTGCGGCAACGGGGAGGGTCAGTGGTCGACGTCTCGTTTGCCACCCCCGTTCTAGCCGCCCGCATCGTGAACTGGCGGGTGGAGATGGTGGAGACTATGTCGGACCACCGATATGTGCGGTTCGACATCTCCACCCAGAGCCCTCGGGGGATGGTCCGCTCGGGCCAATCCCCCTTTCCACGATGGGCTCTCACCCGCTTGGACAGGGAGGCCGCTGAGGAGGCGGCGTTCCTCCAGGACTGGCTCACGCCTTCTCCTAGAGTTCTGGACGTGGACGCCGCAGCGGTCCAGCTGAGGGGGTCTCTGACCGAGGTGTGCAACTCTAGCATGCCTCGGTCTCGCCGCCCTGCCCCCCGTCGCGCCGTTTATTGGTGGTCGGAGGAACTGGCGGGGCTCCGGGCCGCCTGCGTGGCGGCCAGAAGGGCCTACACGCGGAGTCGACGGCGCCGCCCCCGAGACCCGGCCAATGAGGACCGCCTCTACGCCGTGTATGTTGAGGCAAAGACGGTCCTCAGGTCGGCAATGTGCGCCGCCGACGACTCGGCGAGAGCCGAGATGCTGGAGGGTCTCGACAGGGATCCGTACGGGAGACCGTATAAGGCGGCGCGGAATAAACTGCGCCCCTTTGGTCCCCCACTGACGGAGACCCTCGAGCCGGCATTGCTGGACGGGGTGGTCCGGTCCCTGTTTCCGTGCAGGACCGACTTCACCCCACCAGTGATGGACCCCCCGCGGGAGGCGGCTCCGCCGGAGGAGGAAGTCCCCCCTGTCACGGTGGAGGAATTTCGCGCGGGCACTCTTCGCCTCCGCGCGAAGAAGACCGCCCCTGGGCCGGACGGGGTGCCCGCACGGGTGGTGGCCATCGCCGCCTCCAAGATGGAGGAGAGGTTTCGGGACCTCTTCAGCGCGTGCTTCACGACTGGGAGGTTCCCGAAACTCTGGAAGGAGGGGCAGCTATGCCTCCTCCGAAAGGAGGGACGCCCGGCGGACTCCCCCTCGGCATACCGGCCCATCGTTCTGCTCGATGAGGTCGGTAAATTGTTCGAGGGGATCGTCGCCGCCCGGCTAAATGGCCTCCTGCGGCTGGTGGGGCCGGACCTGTCGGACGCCCAATTCGGTTTCCGGAGGGGGCGTTCGACGATAGATGCGTTGGCCCTGCTCAAGGGCCAAGTGAGGGAGGCAGTGGAGGCAGGGGACGGAGTGTTGGCTGTGTCATTTGATATAGCTAACGCCTTCAACTCCGTCCCCCACTCGACAATCTTGGAGGCACTCCGGTACCACGGAGTGCCTCAGTACTTGCGCCAACTCCTGGCCAGTTACTTGGAGGACCGAGCTGTCCTCCTCGTAGACAAGACGGCCACAGTTAGGCGGTATGGCGCAGAGTCCGGTGTCCCACAGGGGTCGGTCCTAGGACCCCTGCTGTGGAACATCGGATTCGATTGGCTCCTGCGGGGAACCCTCCTTCGTGGCACGAGTGTCATCTGCTATGCGGATGACACTCTTCTCACGGCCCGGGGGAGGGACTACAGGGAGGCGGCCAATCTGGCCTCGGCTGGCGGATCCTTGGTCTCAGGAAGGATCCGCCGCCTAGGACTAAAGGTGGCGCTGAACAAGACCGAGGCCGTGTTCTTCCACGGGCCTCGGCAGCGCACCCCTCCTGACGCCCACATTGTTGTGGAGGGCGTCACGATCGGAGTCAGGGCCCAGATGAAATATCTGGGCCTGGTACTCGACAGCAGGTGGCGCTTTGGCCCACACTTCAGCGCGCTGTCGACCCGCCTGCTGAAGGCTGCGGATGCCCTCTCGTGGCTCCTCCCGAACCTGGGAGGGCCTAAGGCGCGATGCCGGTATTTGTATGCCGGCATCTTGAAGAGTATGGCTCTCTACGGGGCCCCCATCTGGGCGGACTCCCTCCACAGGAGGGAGAACGCCACCGCCATTCGCAGGCCCCAAAGGGCCATTGCACTCCGGGTGGCGAGGGCCTACCGCTCGGTAGGCTTTGCGGCGGCGTGCGCTCTGGCCGGCACCCCTCCTTGGGAGCTCGAGGCGTGGGTGCTTGCCAGAGTTTACGAGTGGACGGCGCGGCGGAAGGTGCTCGGGGAGCACCCCGCCGTGGAAGAGCGGGAGGCCGTCCGGCGAGAGGCGAGGGCAGCTATAGTCCACCATTGGACTGAGGACCTCGCCACCGCCGCCTTTGGCCGTCGAACACTGGACGCGCTCGGGCCAGTACTCCAAGACTGGCTCGAGCGGTCCCACGGTTTTCTCTCTTTCCGTCTGGTGCAGGTGTTATCCGGCCACGGATGCTTCGGATCTCACCTGCACCGGATTCGGAGGGAGGAAACCCCGGCGTGCCATGATTGTGGCGCGCCGGAGGACACGGCACAGCACACCCTCGAGGTGTGCCCCGCCTGGTCCGAGCTGCGCCGCAGTCTCATCGCGGTGGTTGGGCAGGATCTGTCGCTTCCCAGCGTGGTCAGCGCCATGCTGGGGGGCGAGGAGGCCTGGGCAGCGCTTGCCTCCTTCTGCGAGGAAGTGATGTCGCAGAAGGAGGCAGCGGAGCGTGCGCGGGAGGACGACCCTCTTGCAGCGCCGCTCCGTAGGCGAAGGAGAGGAGGGAGAAGGCGACTATACGATCGTCATCTCCCTCCTGGTGGTGAATAGCGGGAGTCAGGCGCGGGGGCGCCTTCTCCCGCACCGCACTATTCACCACCGACGTCGGGCGGGAATGGCCGAGCACTCGCGGTCATTCCCGGGCCCCTCCCCACAGGGAGGGGCGTGAAGGGCCCGCTGTAAAGGCGGGCGGTCGTCGGAGGGGGACTAGACGTAAAGGCTCTGCCAGTTCCCTAGTCCTCCTCCTCATAGACGAGGCGGGAGTGCCGGGGGGGTTTTTAGCCGGTAAGAGTCCGGCATAACCCGCGCCACGCCCCCGCGTGGCCGGGTATCCATGAGGATTTTCCCCCCCGAGAACAAAAAAAAAAAAAAAAAAAAAAGGTTAGGTTAGGTTTTTTTTTTTTTTTTTTTTTTTTAAATAAATGTTAACTCCACAGACTTTTGTCCGTGCTCTTTTTTGAAAAATTTGTTTTGTGTTTTATTTGTTTACTTCATCTCCTCTGCGCTATCTCCGCAGTTACAGTAATAGACAAGGTTAAGGTTATATAGAATAACTTAATATATTAAATCATCTTAAAGTAGTTTTTTTTTTTTTTTTTTGTTTTTTTTTTTTTACGAGTAACGTGTGTTGGATGTTTTTGTTTATATTATTTTAGGTTTTTTTTTTATTTTTTTTATTATTTTTTTTTTTTATTTTTTTTTTTTTTTTTTTTTTGTAATATTATTAGGTTTTTTTTTTTTTTTTTTTTTTTTTTTATATGCTTAATTATGCTAAATTATGCTAAAATATACTTAAGTCCTATTCCAATTTAATTTACTCTAGTTTATTTTATTTTATTTCCTTCCCGTCAGGGGGTCACTCACGCGGTCGTCGTATCAGGCCCCCTCTGCTTCGTCAGGGCCTCGATCACTGAGTGGTCCCGGTGCCTAATGGCCATTTTGAGGTTATAGTCGAGGACTCCCTTTGCCCCTGCCGTCAACGCCCTTTTAATGAAACTGCCTATCGCGTCATTGCTGTTGTCCGTGTAATACACACAGCTGATGGTATGGCGCGATATTGCGACGACTGCGTGTGGTACGCTATCGTGCAGTTTCAGTTTCTCCTGCGCGGTGCGGATGATAATGACCCTCTCATAGGTCAGTCCCTGCGACTCATGGATGGTAAGGGTGCGCGAACCCGGGCCCGATCCGTATCCCTGGCTGAGCAGATACTCTTTCTCCGCTTGGGTATGAGTAAGATAAAGCGTGTTTGGGTCGGTCCCGGGAATTCCCGCACCCGAAAATCCCTTTATCGCAAGAGACTGAACTTGAGTTTTGGACGAGAATATGCCGTCGTAAACTTGGTTGAGGGCATATGCTACGTCCATTGGGTTCCTGTGTGTACATAGGAGTTCTTTGTTTATGTTAGTGATACAGTGAGGGCGGTTATATAGGATGGGGAATAGGTTGTTTCTATCGATGAAGGGAAGTTGGTTAACGTCCCCGACTAAAAGCAATTCTTCTGCTCCAGTTAATTGAGAGGCCATCACTATGGCCCCAAAGTGGTTCATGAGGGCTTCGTCGATGAGCAAGCGTCGGCATTTACCTTTGTTTGTCTTGCCCAGTCCATTAACCAGAATTGAGGCCATTGTGCGTACTCTCTTTAGAGCGTCCACACCCATCCGGCTTGCCAACTTCTCTCTAAGGTCCTTGGCCGCCTCCAGTGTTGTTGTTATGATGGTGTCTCTCTCCCCATTGAAGTTGCTGAGGAGCCAGGTAGACTTTCCGCTTCCAGGAACACCGTTTACCCATTCGATTTTGGGTATCTTCCAAGACTCAAAAGCGACCCCGCCGTCGGGACCCCTTGATACGGCGTCTGCCATACTCAGGATCCCGTCGTCTAGCATCACTCTTGTGAATCGGGCGACTACCACTATTGGGTCTTCCGAGGTGGTTTTAAACTTCAGCGTTCCTGTCTGCTTTGTCTTTTCCTCATCCAGGGACACGAAGCCACATGTTCCGCTAAAAGCTGCCCCATAATGACCCGACATCTCTCCCTTGAGAACTTGGGAGGTGTTGTTGTCGTATATTGCTGCCTCGGCTTCCTCGAGTCTCACTTTCAGTAGCGCCTCGATTCCGAGCGTGTGAGACTGCAGGATGTTTTGGCAGGTCTTCAGGTTGACTTGTTTAGTCGCCCTGATGATCGCCACAAACTCGAGGAACGCATTTGCAATATGGTCTTGGGGTCCTGTTGCTGGCTTAAGGGTAGGCGGGCTTACTTGTCCCATCGCTGCTCTGGTCCTGGTGGTCGCGGGGAGGAGTGATTTTGTTCGAGGCGGCCGGGCAAGGAAATCTTGCGTCGCCCCTACTTTCTGTTCCTCTCTTCTCACTTTGCCCGCTTTGGTTTTTGCGAGTGAGGTTAAAAAGGATTTCGCCGTGAACAACGCTTTAGCCACCGCTACTACACGTCCTTTAGGCTCCGATTTTTTCCCTTTGGACTCTGCTAGACGTCGTGCCGCATCAGCCTTCTCTGCGGCGGTCTTAAGTTGTAGACGCTCCGAACCACTCAGTGTTTCCGGGCTCGGGGTGGAGCTTCCGCGGTCACCCGCAGGGTTTGTCGCCGACTTCCCGGGTTTATGCAATAGAAAACTGAGGTCCTCTCCCCTGTTTTCGTACACTATTACCTCATGGTGTTTAGAGGCACTGATGCATCCCAAGTAGTCGGCGATTTCGCCTTTGTCGAAGCCTACCACCATGGCGTCCACACTTATCCGCTTAGGGGGTCTGGTGATGTTCCCTTCTGGCTCTCCCAGCCTGGTAAGCACAAAGCATGCCTGAGTGAATTGGGTCCGCGCCTCGCTTCTTGAGAATAGGGCGATCGTTTTATTCTGCGACCGCACTAGTCGGCAACGCTGCGATCCCAACGCGATTTCAGAGAGCGCTTGGAAGTGTCTGCGCTTCATGCTTGTCCTAGATGTGCTGCCGTTTAGTAAGGCTGCGAGGCCTGGAGATATTGTGATTCTGTTTTTTATGTCCACATTGCAGAAACTGATACCGAGTCGCTCAGCATTCGAGTCCATAAACAGAGCCACTCCCTTGGTCCTGATACCCGGTGTTCCACTCTCTCCATAATCCAAGAGTTGGTGTTCTGGGATATGGTGCAGGATGATATTGCGCTGTGTTGATTCCGGAATCGGGTTCGTATTGGCGGCTCTGTTAGTTTGGTTGGTGGTGGTGGGCGGAGTTGTTTGTGAGAGGGTGCTATTCCTTTTGAGCGTTACGCGGAAGATGGTTTCGAAGAAAGCCAAAAGGTGCAGTCTTTTGTCTTTGTCGGCAAGAATGCTGGCCAACTCTGATTTTTCCAGATTAACGTCGATTTTGTGCTCTAGTTCCAGCCGTGCAAGTGCGAAGCGGGGGCACTCCAACATGACATGCCATACTGACTCGCTGACCTCAGGGTCGCATTCGCACCCCGGGCTGTCTATCAGCCTGAATCGGTACAGGTACTCCGCGATTCCCCCATGTCCGGTTAGAGCTTGTATTTGTATGGGTGACAGTCTGAGCTCCCTCACCATGCGATAGGCCCTCTCAATCTGGGGGAGAAGCGTTCTGGTGACTTGTCCGGTGTCAGAGGTTTCGTATCTGTCCTGCCAGATGCGGATAGATTCTTCTCGAATTTTCCTCTTAACATAGGACAGGGGGATTTTGGCGTAGTCTGGTGTTCCTGACGGTGTTAGCGCCGCGGTCTTGGCAAGCTCATCAGCTCGCTCATTCCCAGCAGTCCCCACGTGAGCCCTTATCCAGAACAACCTGATTTTTCCTCCTCTTTCTCCGATGTCCCTTATGCTCTCTTTGATGGATTTTACTAGAGGGTGGCTTGTTTTGGGGCTACTCAGCAGGTCGAGTGAGGAGCGTGAGTCGCTCAGGATGTTTACCACTCGGTATCTGCTGTCCTTAACCATTTGCATAGCCCTGAGGAGAGCATATAGTTCAGACTGGAAGACTGTGCAGGCTGGGTCTAGTTTGAATTTATTACTTTTGGTTTCTTTGCCGTCTTCCCACCAGGACAGGGCAGCCCCCACTTTATCCTCAATCTTACTGCCGTCAGTGTATATCTGAGGGCCAATAAGATTGAGAGATTTGAGTGTATCCGGGCTGGCTTCTTCCAGCGGCTTGTAGTCGGCAGTTACTACTTCTGAAGGGTGAGGACATGTCCAATGGCTAACCCTCTGCTCCAGCTCCGATCCAGGTGGTAGGTAGTTTCTAGAGAGCCCTCTTTTAATTTTGTAGAGCGTGGCTGTTTCCCGAATTTTTATGTCCAAAGGTAGTAGCCCCGACAGGACCAGCGCCGACGTGAGCGACACAGTACGGTACGCCTTGCAGATCTTCTGCGCGAATCCTCTTTGCAACGTGTTTAACTGGTCGCGAATAAGTTGGAGGTCTGTCGCTTGAGACCATGCTCCTGAGGCGTACATTACTATGGGCTCCACAACGGCAACGTAGATCGTTCTTATTACTTCTCCGTTCAGTCCCCAAGTTACCTTAGCCGCACACGCAAGTTGTTTGTAGATATCCGCAGCCTTTTTGCATTGGGCGGCAACGTGTGACTTAAAGGTAAGCTTGTCGTCTATTATGAGACCCAGGAGCTTTATTTCTTTTACCAGAGTAAGTCTGTTCCCGGACATGACGAGGTTGGGGGGTACGTACTTGAGCTTCCTTGTTACCAACATGACGTTTGTCTTGTGTGGTGCAAAGTTTAGCTTGTTCTGAATCCCCCATTTAACTACCATGTCAAGGGTGGAGTTGACAGACTGCTCCAGGGCGCTGATTTGGTGTCCGGAGAAGATAAGGGCTACGTCGTCCGCAAAGGCTTGGCAATGTATTCCCTCGCCAGTGATCTTCTGCAACAGCGAGTCAAGGATGATGTTCCAGAAGGTCGGTCCACCTATAGATCCCTGGACACAGCCCTTCGTGGTTTCCTTCTCACATGTTGCCCTGGCATAGTTGACCCTGATCTTGCGGTCACTGAGGTACGAGCCAACCCAAGCATACAGATTTTTGGGGCACTTTTTAGATACTAATTGGTATTTTAGGGCAGGCCACCATGCGTTGTCGAAAGCCCCCTCTATGTCCAGGGAAACCACGAGGACGATCTTCTTCGCCTTCACTTCTTCCTCAATGTGATTTACCATGTCATAGAGGGCGTCCTCGGTTCCTCGCTGTGGCATGAACCCATATTGCCTTTTGTCGAGAGTTGGATAAATATGCCATTGTAGACGGGCTACCATCAGTTTCTCAATGATCTTACCGAGAACTGACAATAGTCCAATCGGCCTGTATGATTTGGGATGGGTGTAGTCTTCCTTGCCAGGTTTCCGGATTATGACCACGTGAGCAATTTTCCATTGCTTAGGGAAGTAGGCTAGCGACAGGCATTTGTTGGCTATCGCCATAAATACTTCCCTATTACTATGGATTGCTGCGGTGCAAATATCGGAGGTGAACCCGTCAGGTCCAGGGGCTTTCTTTGGGTTCAGTGCTTTCAGCACTTGCTCCAGCTCCGCTGTCGTAAAGGGCGGGTCGTTCTCCGATAGGCTCAGAAGTTGTTCCGGGCTTTTCCCAGCAGTTAGGCTGCGGAGCCTAGTGTGTACAGGGCTTTCCGCCTCTACAGTGTCATCAGGATAGAATGTTTTGGTTAGGAGTTCTGCCGAGTCCTCAGGACTTAAGGTGACGCCGTCGGCGCTCCTCAGCAATGTGTCCTCCTGTCTCCTTGATGTCCTCCTGATGACCCTGTAGATCCCATCCCACATACTCTCTGTTTTCTGCGTGGTGCAGAATTCCTTCCAACTCTCCGTTTGTGCCAATCCCGCTCTATTAGAGTACTCTCTCTTGGCTGTAAGGTATTCTTCGACGACGTGTTGCCTTCTGGAGGGGGCGGCGTTTCTGATTCTCCGCTTAAGGCAGAGTACCACTCTTCTCTGTTGGTCGAGATCTTTGGACCACCACGGTGGAAGTGGCTTCGCGTTCCATGGTTTGATCAGCGGTATAGCAGCCTCACACGATGTTTGGATGGCGTTTGTGTAGGCTGCTGTTATAGCTTCCAGTTCCTCAGGGTACACCGCCTCCCTTATAGCCGTAGGGGTTAAGTTATTTTCTACGAGAGCCATTTTGAGCAGGGAAGTGAAGTCAGACCACCTCGCTTTCTTAGTGTTATACCTGCGCGTAGACTGAGATGGGGTTGGTCCCATGATCACGTCCAGGCACAGGGAGAACACTATTGCGTTGTGATCAGATGTTATTAGACCTCTGTCTACTTCCCAGTTCTCCACTTTTCCCAATAGTGGCAGGCTGCAGGCGGTGACGTCTACCCGGCTGCTGTAAAGCCTGCCCCCCCTATATGCTTCAAAGGTTGGGGTGTCTCCTGTGTTTAAGATGTGAAAGTCTATTTCGTTCAAAAACATGTTAAACGCCGTGCCTCTTTCGTTCTCCGTGGTGCTACCCCACCAGGGACTCCAAGCATTCACGTCGCCGCCGATAATCACTTTGCTGGTTCCTAACTTGGCCAGTGCTGCCCGGGTTCTATTAATATTGAGTTCGATGTTATCGTCTCCCTCATAGTAGACCGACATGACTCCGAGCCTCAGCGTCCCTACTCCAATTAGGACTGCGACCTCCGTTTCGGTCACCAGCTGAGGGTCATGTATGACCTCCATCTGTCTCCCGAAGACGACTATGGCCGCTTTCACAGGTTTTGTGCGATTCAGGGAGCACTGTATGACTTGCGTGCCCGGGTATTGCTTTAGTACTCCGCTCCTTCCTACATACGGTTCCTGTACTAAAGCAATACCAATTCCCTGGTCCCTTGCTACCTGGAGCAGTTCTGCCGTTGCCAACTGTGAGCGCTGAAGGTTCACTTGTATGAATTTTATCTGTGGGCTAGCAGCGGCCGTTTCCGAGCTTCTTGGGCTTAATACCAGTGAGTCGCCTTTAGCAATAGGCAATGCGGCTCCTTGCTATAGTGTCCCACTTTATTCTCTCCGGGCATTCGGTGTCGAAGGCTTGATGTGCCTGGTCGGGACCTATATTGACTCTCTGAGTCCTGCTGCAGTTTATGCAGTGTGGGGGTTTTCCCTCCACTCTACTAGTGCATTTCTCCCATTGATGGGATCCACCGCAATAACTGCAAAGGTCTTCCCTCTCCTTGCACAGTGCCCTCGTATGGCCAAAGCCCAGACATTTCGTGCACTGTACTAGTGGCGACTGATCCTCTGCTGGTACCCTCTGAAGGCCAATATATATCCTGTCGGCCTCCAGGAACGATTTGTGGATCGGAGGCGAGACCTCCAGCACCGGGTGGCACATGTGTGGGTTACGGGCCTTCTTCCTGTACTTGACCCTGATGGTGCTCTCCCCCACCTTGATATTTTGTAGAAGGTGTTTGTTCTGCGCGATTATGAGTTCTGTCATCTCCTGGTCAGTGTGGTAGGAGAGAACACCCCACAGCACTATAAGTGGGTTTCTAGCACCCGCAACCACTGCCTTCAGCTGTTTTGCCTGCTTTACCCTATCGTGTACCAGGTTTAGGTCATCCTTTGAGTTGCAGCTGAGAATGACCTTCTGGTCCCGGGCCTTTCGCACCCTTTCCACTCTAGCCCCAGTGTTTCTGGAGTCCAGAGCAGTCCTGATGCTCTCTATGACGTTTTCCCCGGTGTGTTTGGGGTCCGTCGACGAGATGATCAGGGTATGGTTGGGTTTAGGGGGCGGCGGCTTCCTAAGGGCTTCAGTGTAGGCAACTTTAGGCTTGGTGGGCGCAGCATTGGACTCGGCCGCTGCAAGTTCCTTGTCCAAACTCTGCCCTCCATGTGGCAGTTTCTCAGTTTGCTCTTTCAGAGTACGCAACTCTGATCGTACTGCCTCGAGGCGTTCTGTTAACGGCTGCAGGTGCTCTTCCATGTTTATGTGCAGTTGGGCGGGTCCCGGCTAGTTTTCCCGAGCCATGGAGGTTCTTATGTCTTCTTGAATCACCTTCAGTGATTCCTTGACCTCTCCCAGCTCAGTGAGACCCACCGCAGTGCTCCGCTCCTGGTCGCTTGAGGGAGACCAGGAGGCGATGCCAGCCTCTAAGAGACCCAAGGTCTTGTCGCAGGTTTCGATTTGTTTCCCCTGGAGCTCCGTGGCCCTCTCCATGTGTCTTCGCATCCCGTCTAGCTGGTTGGACAGCGATGCGAGGGCGGCCGCCAACTTGTCTAGATCTTTTTTGACAAGCTCCGTATTTGTATTGCCAGTCGTTGAGGGAGTGTCCGGCCTATTGCAGATAGAGCTTACACTTGTCTCCATCTTATTTACTAGTTCTGAGATGGTGGCTATTTGGCGATAGGGCGCCTGAGTTTCGTAGCCGAGCCAGCTACGAATCGCTTTCGCTTCTGTGAGCGTGTCCGCGATCCCCTTTTTGGCGACCCCGACTTCCTCCGCTAGGTTTTTGCGTGCGTCGGCCAGTGCCTTATTGTGTGCGCGCTCGACTCTCACCAGCTCCCTCGCGTGGCGTGTACGCTCTTTTTCTAGGTTATACTTGTGACGCGATCTGGAGTCTGATAAGGCCAGAACCGTCTCATAAAGCGTTTGTAGGCACTCAATCGCCGTGATCTTACTCTCCCGCTTCATGTTACCGGCCGCTTCAAGTGCCTCCTTTCCTCGCAGCATTGTCTCATTTGCGACCTTGTTAGCCAGGTCCATTTCGACACCGGTATGTAGCCGCGAGGAAAGTAGGAGACTTGGTCTCCCTTTGTGCTCAGTCGGGGAGGTTACCGACAGGACTGATTCCTCGTCATCTGATAGTATTGGGCGAGGAGGGATCTCATGGCTCTCCCAGTTTGTTATGGCCTCCGCTATTGGCAGGTGTTCGCCTAATGCTGGGGCAATGGATGAGTCCTCGCTAACCGAGGATCTTGGAGTGGGGGTGGGGTTTTTATTCCTAAGGAGGGCTTTCTCCCGGAGTGATCGAGTCCTCGTCGTCGCCGGGGGAAGGGAAGCTGCCTGTTTTGGCTGCTTTGGCAACATGGCAGAGGACTCCCCGAGGGTCTTGGGGTTACGCGTAGAGTTGGACATTATGGTTAAGTATGTTTTAATTGGTGATTCTTAGGCAAATGGAGGCTTTCGCCTCCTAAATGGATTCCACGAAAAGGACACAAAAAAAATGTTAATGTAGTGCAGTCCAGTACTTATTTCTACCTTATAATTATTAACTTATAATATAAAGAAAGAGAGAAAGAAGGAAAGAAAGAAAGAAAGAGACGGTCCGGTCCCCACAAGCGGCACCTGTTCACAGGCTTGACTTGAGAAGCAGCCTCAATCTCCTCAACCACTATTGAGGGAAGAGAGTGACCCGCTCCGCACAGCCACCGCAAGCAAGACTTTTAAGCGAGCGTGACCGGTCCCTTCCTTTTTTTTTTTTTTTTTTTTTTTTTTTTAATTAGTATAAGCTTTTGTACATGAACTAACTTAAAATTTAATTAAGGCTATACAAAACTAAACTAGAATAAGACTAAACCTTAAAGCTAACCTGTCTTCACTGTAACGCCCTGCTGCTGCAGTGCGGAGTACGCTATGCACGTTAAGGTCCGATGTCCTGGACACGAAGATGGTGCGTGTGCGGCGATGATGACGGTGCCCCGTGGGGACTCCGGGGGGGGTGATGTTGGAGGAAAGAGCCGGATTGAGATTCTGTTGGAGCCAAGTTGTAGAGCTCCTCTTCCCCTTTTGAATGAACCCAATCACGGTGGGTCCAGCTCCTCTGGTTACTGAGATAATGAGAGGGGGGATAGCACCAGGGGGGAGGGGGAGGGGGGAGGGGTCTCACGTGGAGGCTAAAAATGGGAGGGTTTAGCAAAAAAGGGGGGGGGGGTGGTGTTAGGGCACACGCGGGGGTGGGTGATGGGGGTGGGGTGGTAGAATTCTGCGGGGGCCAAGTTGTAAGGCTCCTCTTCCCCTCTCAGATGAACCCAAACACTATGGGTCTGGTACCTCTGGTTATGAAGATAGACAGAGGGGGGGAAGGGCACAGAAGAAGAAGGGGGGGGGAGGGGTGCTCACGCGGAGGCTAGAGTTAGAGGCGGGGGGTAGGGGCGATGGGGGTTGGGGCGGGGGGGGGTTGGTTATGAGGGGGGGGTGTTGACGAGGAAGGGGGGTGCCGTTGGGGTCTACTTGTCCAGCTTTTCTTCCCCTGCCAGATGAACCCAAACACGGTGGGTCTATGTGCTCTGGTTCCGGAGACAGCTATAGGTCACCTGATGGACGGTGCGGTGGTGGTGGTGTTGTGGAAGGGCAGACTCTCGGGCCGTCTGCGGAGTCTCCAGCCTAGGCCGGCGACGTCACGTTGGTGTTGGTAGACCGCGTGGTAGAGAGGTTAAGTACTAGCCTCGTGTTGTTTATGAGGTTAAGTATGGGGAAAACCGCGTGTTTTCTTGTGCCTTGTAGACGCTTATAACTCCTGTGTTCCTTGATGGATTTTATAGAGCGACCTATCGTTTGATAGGTATTAGCGGCGGGCACACACACGTGATATTGGATTTGATTTCCCACTGACCTTTGTTCCAGTATACCTCGGAGAAGTCCCACAGCTGTAACTCCACTTCCAGAGGTGCTATGACTCCACGAACACTGTCACCGGTGAATTGGACTATTTCCTTTTACTGCACACACTTTTCACACGCGTAGCTTTAGAATTCGAATTTCTACGAATTTTTGCGCGGGAGGAGATGTTGTATGGTGCTTTGTTTAGGCGGTACTGGGTTAGGTTAGGTTAGGTTAGGTTAGGTTAGGTTAGGTTAGGTTGAGAGGAGTAAACCTCACTAAAAAATCCGTGGATCTCGGCGCTGCGGTCCGTGGCGCCGGGTGCTCGCAAGAGCGGCTGGAACGTACACCAGCCCTTAGCGGTCCCCCCCTGGGTACTTCCCGCCCCCCAGGCGTACAAAGGGTTACCGGGATACAGGGGTCTCTGTCCCGGTGGACCCCCACTTCCCCCATAATCGTGGGACTTAATATGGCGTGCAACAAAATAAAAATGATGAAACAAAACAAAAAGATTGACCTTGGCTCGAACAATGGACTCGAACAACATAGCGGATTGGATAAGATGACTGGTGCGGAATGCAGTGCAACCGCAAGGGTGGTGGTAGAGCGGCTTCAGGCTGCTCCCAAGGAGAAGGCGACTGGCGCAGTACGTAGCGAAGGGGGGAAGGCTGCGTCTGCGACAAATAAGGAGGAGGAGGCTGCTCGTATAGCGTGGGCAAGGGCCGAGCTTGCGGGGACGCTGCTGCAGTGCAGCGAAGACGACCTCTCGAGGCCGCAAAGCCGGGTGTCGGATGCTGGTTCTGTCCAGAAGCGGCCCCGACACGGCCCTGATGAGGACTCGAGCTCGGGTGGTGCCTCCAGCGATGAGAACCGCCCGGCTCCAAAGGCGCCGAAAGTGCAGGACTCTGGCCCTGCTAGAGATAGGAAGGGTCGCTTTCAAAAGCAGAGCGACGCCCAGGGGAAGCCGACCCCAAAAGGCGCACCGGTGGACACTGGTGCCCGAAAGCGCTCCGCAACGACAGTGCTTGTGCGGGAGGATGAGGTCTCGCTGGACCAGATGAAGGAGATGGCGGGCGAATGGTTTGCCCAAATTTCATACGTGGCGGAGAAGGCGCAAGCCCTGAAGTTGTCGCACACTGTGCGGCTGGAGGATGCGATCGTTGGCCTCGGCGATATAGTATTCCACTTGAGCCAGAGGGCGGCCGCTGCCGCAGAGGTGAAGAAGCTGGCGATGGAGAATGCCGGCCTGAGGGCGGAACTAGCCCACCTTCGTGGCGAGCTGGCTACGCTCCAGGCGGAGGTCCGGAGCGCTAAAACCCCGGACGAGACGAGAACCCCACCGCCTCCAAGTGCTCCCTTTGAGCCGGAGACGTTGAAACGCTCCATTATAGAGGCGGTGGGGACAATGGTTAACGCCCGGCTGGAGGCGTTGGAAGAACGACTGCTGCCTGCGAGGAATGTCCGCCCACCCCTGGCCTCGACTTCCAAGGCTCAGCCGGTGGCTGCGTCAAGGCGAAGCTCCACTGCGGACCCAGCTGCTCCGGCAGCATCTGAGGAGCCTGGGCCTCCCCCCCCCATCATCCCGCGAGGGAGAGGAAATTCCAAGGCCAAAGGGAGGAAAAAGCAGAGAGCAGCTCCTGCTGCTGGCCCTGCCCCACCGGCTGCCGGTGTAGAGAGCACAACGGAGGGTTGGACGACCGTGACCCGGAGTAAGGAGAAGCCCCGTAGTGGCCCCGCTGAAGCGGTGCAGGCTGCAAAGCCAAAACCGCCGCGGAAGCGGAAGCGGAACCTGCGACCCCCTAACACTACGGCTGTGGTGCTCAAACTGCAGCCGGAAGCCATTGCGAAGGGGGTCTCATACGAGGATTTGCTGCGCAAGGCCAAAGGCCAGATCGACCTGGAGGAGATGGGCATCCGAGCCCTCAACTTTAAGACGGCCATGACGGGGGCGCGAATTCTCGTGCTCCCGGGGGCCTCTAGTAGCGGGACGGCCGACTTATTGGCGGAGAAAATGCGGGCCGCCCTCGGGGCGGATAACGTCGTGGTTACCAGGCCCGAGAAATGCGCAGACCTACGCATCTCGGGCCTGGATGACTCGGTGGTTGTGGCGGAAGTGGTGGAGGCGATCGCCAAGACTGGCGAATGCCCGCCTGCCGTCGTTAAGGTGGGAATAATCCGGCGGGATAGATCCGGCCTGGGCACTGTTCTGGCCAGTTGCCCGGTCGGGCCCGCTGGGAAAATCGCCGGAGCTGGTCGATTGCAGGTGGGCTGGTCTTTGGCCCGGGTCACCTTGTTGCCGATTCGGCCTTTGCGGTGCTTCCGTTGCCTAGAGGCAGGGCATGTACGGGAGCAGTGTACCGCAGAGGCCGACCGCAGTAGTGCGTGTTTCCGTTGTGGGCAGCTGGGGCACAAATCGGAGGGATGCTCCGCCGCGCCGCACTGTTTAGTGTGCGCGGCGTCGAGCAAGCCCGCTGCCCACAAGCTCGGAGGTCCGGCCTGTGCTCCCGCGCCGGCCAAGGGAAGGAGGGCGAAGGGCACTGCTGGGACTACGGTCCCTGCGAAGCCTCCTCGCCCCGCGGCCACCAAGGCTGCAGCAACACGCGATGACGAGATGGCCACTTCTTAGTGACCACCGCGTCTCGTGAGCCCTAAGACGGCAGGCACGGGGGTGCCTGTCGTCCGTTCAGGGGCTCGTGAGGGGGCGCTGTGTTACGTGTGTCAACACAGCGCCACTCGGCCGGACTGGGTGGCCTTCACCACCCAGAGCGGAGGCCTGCAAAGGCCAAGCCGTTCGGGGATGCGGATGCTTATCGCGTTACCGGGTCCCCGAATCATGCGGCACAGAGGACACACCGTTGGTTTTTAGTGGGTATACCATTTGGGAGTCCCACATACCCCTCACGCCTCCCCCGAGGCGGAGGGGATCCATAAAGGATTTTCCAACGTAAAAAAAAAAAAAAAAAAAAAAAAAAGGTTAGGTTAGGTTCCCAGTCGGAGCCGCGGACAGGATGACTGGTGCCGGCCGCCTCCTTATTGGATGGTCGTCGGCCCGGGTTAAACTCCTTCCGCCACGGCCTTTGCGGTGCTTCCGGTGCCTCGAGGTGGGGCACGTCAGGGTGCAGTGCACCGCGGAGGCCGACCGCAGTAACAATTGCTTCCGATGTGGGCAGTCAGGGCATAAGCGAGAGGGATGTACCGCCGCGCCGCACTGCATAGTGTGCGCGGCGATGAGCAAACCCGCTGCCCACCTACTCGGGAGCAAGGACTGCGCTCCTGCGCCGGCAAGACGGAGGAGGAGGAGGGTGGCTGCTAGGGCCGAAGCCCCGCCAGAGCCTGCCCGCCCCTCGGCCACTGGGGCCACGACATCAGGGGAAACGATGGCCACATCATAGTGGCCCCGCGTACCCACAGCCCAAGACGGCAGGCACGGGGGTGCCTGTCGTCCGCTCAAAGGCTCGCGAGGGGGCGCTGTGTTACCTGTACCAACACAGCGCCACTCGGCCGGTATGGGTGGTCCTATAGACCACCCAGAGAGGAGGCCACACAGGCCATTGCCGTGTCGGGGATGCGAAACTACACTTGATTTCGGGTCCCCGACACACGCGGCACAGAGGGTACAGAGAGGGGTTTTAGTGGGTAGTCCGGGCTTCACCCGGTAGTCCCACATACCCACCTGGGCCCCCCCGGGCTCGGGTGGGATGCGTAAATGCATTTCCCCTCTTAAAAAAAAAAAAAAAAAAAAAAAAAAAAAAAAAAAAAAAAAAGGTTAGGTTAGGTTAGGTTAGGTTGGGGAACCCCCCACAGTGCTTGCGTCCTCGTCGCGTTCCCTGGGCAACGACCCGGTTCTGACCACCGTAACGGAGTGGCAGACCGGTGTTCGGCTAAAGTGCACTGTGACGTCGTAGTCTTTACCTTGCGGTTACCTACGACACCTGCGGAGGCTATGATGCCAAAGCCAACGCGTGACGCCTCTGGGCGTTTTATAAAAGGCCCTTCTCAGGGCCAACCCGAAGACGCAAACGCGTCGAAGTCCAGCCGCGCGCCTTCTGCGGCTAGCTTCTTTTGCGGGGCGGACGAGTTGTCGGACAGTGACAACGTGTCCATTATGTCTGAGTCAGACGCAGGTTCGACGGCGAGCTGTCGCCAAGAATCGCGGAAGCGGGCCTTCCTGAAGGAAGGGTCCGAAGGCTCCTCGGACTCTACGGGGAAGCCTAAGAAAAAGGTGAAGGCCAAAAAGCCGACAGTCGCGGACACGCATGACGTGGGTCTCGCAGGCGCTCAACGCCAGTTGGACCTGGCTCGGCGGGTGCAGCTCCAGCAAGACCTGGAGGAGCGAGTTGCTGCCAAAGAGCAGCGGACGTGCGTCGCTCGGGCAAAGTCCGGGTATGGCGCGTCCAGCGTTTTATACTCGGACCACTCCCTGGCCGAGCTGGAGCAGATGGCTCAGGAAGACAAGGAGGAGATAGTGGAGATCGCCTCCAAGTCCTCTAACTTAAAAGGGACTTTCCAAAAGTCCCTTAAATGCAGGGCCGCGAGCATGCGCGGCATCGTCGGGGAGCTGATGCAGCGCACGGCGACTGATGAAACGCGGCAGCTGCAGGCGAAAGTCAATCGCCTGCAGTCAGAGGTCAGCCAGCTGCATCAGAAGCTGGCTGAAGCCACGGCCCGGCCAAATCAAGCCGAGCCGAGACCTGCGGCTGAAGGCCCCGCCCCCTCAAACCTTGAGGATATAATCCGCAAGGTCATCATGGAGGAGAGGGCCTTCACGAGAGCCTGCTTCGCAGGTATTGAAGACAGGCTCTTGCCGGAGAAACGCCTACGACCGCCGCTTGCGGCGGACAAGAGGCAAAGTGAGCCGCGGCCGTCCACCCAGAGGGAGGACGCCCTTCTCCCGTCCACCACCCCATCCAACCAGCAAGGGTGGACGGAGGTGGTTAGCAAGGGGAAGGGCAAGGCCAGGAAGAAGGCAGCGGCCACCCCTGCCGCCCCTGCTACTACCCCCCCTGGCTCGTCTCAGACGAAAGGCAAGGGAAAGGGGAAGGGGAAAAAGTCGGCCCCCAAGCCCGCCACCGCTGCTCCCGCAGCCAAAGGGGCCCCCGTCGGCATAAGGATGAACCTCGTTCCTCCTAAGACCGCAGCCGTCGTGGTGACGCTCACCGCGGAGGCTGCGGAGCGGGGGGAGACTTACGCGTCCATCATAAAGCGGGCGCGTACAAACGTCGATCCCACCCAATTGGGGATCGGCACAGTCACGTGCCGCCAGACCCAGGCCGGGGCTCGAATCTTCGAGTTCCCTGGGGCTCAGGGCAGCGCCAACGCCGACCTCTTTGCGGCCAAGCTGCAGGAGGTCATTGCGGGCGTGGCCAAGGTGGGCAGGCCCGTAAAGTCTGCCACCTTAGAGGTGACCGATCTGGACGATTCGGTCACCAAAGAGGAGGTGGTGGCGGCGGTCGCAGCAAAAGGGGGCTGCGACGTCGCAGCGGTGCAAGGCCGGGACATCAGACCCGGCCGCGGTGGCATGGGCACCATTCGTATTGAGTGCCCGGTCACCGCCGCCAAAGCTGTCCTCGCCAAGGGACGGCTTGCCGTCGGCTTTAGCTCGGGTGCAGTCAAGGCACTTGTAGATCAGCCTCTGCGCTGCTACAAGTGCTTCGGAGTTGGACACACCCGGGCCCTCTGTCCGTCCAAGGTAGACAGGACGGACAGCTGCTACCGCTGCGGCAAGGACGGGCACAAGTCTGCCACCTGCAAGGCCGCCACGCCACACTGCGCGGTGTGTGCCGCTAGTGGCCGCCCAGCGGGCCACGTGATGAAGGGGAGGAACTGTAATCCTCCCCCTAAGAAGGGCAAAGCGCAGGCGCCGACCCAGCCTGCCGCTGCTACCGCCGTTCCCGAAACTTCGGCGGCCGATGAGGAAGGGGGTGTGATGTCCATTGATGGATAGGGTCCAACATCGCATCCTCCAGGCGAACACCAACCACTGCAGAGCAGCCCAGGATCTGCTGGTGCAGGCTATGGCTGAGTGGTTGGTGGATGTGGCGGTGGTTGCCGAGCCGTACTCGGTCCCTGGCCGTTGGCTGGGTGATCGGGACGGCTTGGTGGCATTAGTGTCGCGGTCTTCCACAGACTCCCCTCCCCTCTCGCTTTTAGAGAGGGGACCGGGATACGTGGCCGCCGCGTGGGGAGATATTGCCCTGGTGGGAGTTTATTTCTCCCCAAACCGCCCTCTGTCGGATTTCGAGAACTTTCTCGAAATCCTCACCGCAGTGGTCGGGAGGGCGGCGCCGCGCCAGGTCGTCGTATTGGGCGACCTGAACGCTAAGTCGGCGGCCTGGGGCAACCCGGCCGCCTCTTGCAACGTCCGGGGTCGCGCCGTTGAATTCTGGGCGGCTTCGACCGGTGTGTCCCTCCTAAACCGAGGGACAGTCCACACGTGTGTGCGGCAACGGGGAGGGTCAGTGGTCGACGTTTCGTTTGCCACCCCCGTTCTAGCCGCCCGCGTCGTGAACTGGCGGGTGGAGATGGTGGAGACCTTGTCGGACCACCGTTATGTGCGGTTCGACATCTCCACCCAGAGCCCCCGGGGGATGGTCCGCTCGGGCCAATCCCCCTTTCCACGGTGGGCTCTCACCCGCCTGGACAGGGAGGCCGCTGAGGAGGCGGCGCTCCTCCAGGACTGGCTCGCGCCTCCACTTAGAGTCCTGGACGTGGACGCCGCAGCGGTCCAGCTGAGGGGGTCTCTGACCGAGGTGTGCAACTCCAGCATGCCTCGGTCTCGCCGCCCACCCCCCCGTCGCGCCGTTTATTGGTGGTCGGAGGAACTGGCGGGGCTCCGGGCCACCTGCGTGGCGGCCAGAAGGGCCTACACGCGGAGTCGACGGCGCCGCCCCCGAGACCCGGCCATTGAGGATCGCCTCTACGCCGCGTATGTAGAGGCGAAGACGGTCCTCAGGTCGGCAATGTGCGCCGCCGACGACTCGGCGAGAGCCGAGATGCTGGAGGGTCTCGACAGGGACCCGTATGGGAGACCGTACAAGGCGGCGCGGAACAAACTGCGCCCCTTTGGTCCCCCACTGACGGAGACCCTCGAGCCGGCACTGCTGGATGAGGTGGTCCGGTCCCTGTTTCCGTGCAGGACCGTCTTCACCCCACCAGTGATGGACCCTCCGCGGGAGGCGGGTCCGCCGGAGGAGGAAGTCCCCCCGGTCACGGTGGAGGAATTTCGCGCGGGCACTCTTCGCCTCCGCGCGAAGAAGACCGCCCCTGGACCGGACGGGGTGCCCGCACGGGTGGTGGCCATCGCCGCCTCCAAGATGGAGGAGAGGTTTCGGGACCTCTTCAGCGCGTGCTTCACGACTGGGAGGTTCCCGAAACTCTGGAAGGAGGGCCAGTTATGCCTCCTTCGAAAGGAGGGACGCCCGGCGGACTCCCCCTCGGCATACCGGCCCATCGTTCTGCTCGATGAGGTCGGTAAATTGTTCGAGGGGATCGTCGCCGCCCGGCTAAATGGCCTCCTGCGGCTGGTGGGGCCGGACCTGTCGGACGCCCAATTCGGTTTCCGGAGGGGGCGTTCGACGATAGATGCGTTGGCCCTGCTCAAGGGCCAAGTGAGGGAGGCAGTGGAGGCAGGGGACGGAGTGTTGGCTGTGTCATTTGATATAGCCAACGCCTTCAACTCCGTCCCCCACTCGACAATCTTGGAGGCACTCCGGTACCACGGAGTGCCTCAGTACTTGCGCCAACTCCTGGCCAGTTACTTGGAGGACCGAGCTGTCCTCCTCGTAGACAAGACGGCCACAGTTAGGCGGTATGGCGCGGAGTCCGGTGTCCCACAGGGGTCGGTCCTAGGACCCCTGCTGTGGAACATCGGATTCGATTGGCTCCTGCGGGGAACCCTCCTTCGTGGCACGAGTGTCATCTGCTATGCGGATGACACTCTTCTCACGGCCCGGGGGAGGGACTACAGGGAGGCGGCCAGTCTGGCCTCGGCGGGCGGATCCTTGGTCTCAGGAAGGATCCGCCACCTAGGACTGAAGGTGGCGCTGAACAAGACCGAGGCCGTGTTCTTCCACGGGCCTCGGCAGCGCACCCCTCCTGACGCCCACATCGTCGTGGAGGGCGTCACGATCGAAGTCAGGGCCCAGATAAAATATCTGGGTCTTGTACTAGACAGCAGGTGGCGCTTCGGCCCGCACTTCAGCGCGCTGTCGACCCGCCTGCTGAAGGCTGCGGATGCCCTTTCCTGGCTCCTCCCGAACCTGGGAGGGCCTAAGGCGCGATGCCGGCAATTGTATGCCGGCATTCTAAAGAGTATGGCCCTTTACGGGGCTCCCATCTGGGCGGACTCCCTCCACAGGAGGGAGAACGCCACCGCCATTCGCAGGCCCCAAAGGGCCATTGCACTGCGAGTGGCGAGGGCCTACCGCTCCGTGGGCTTTGCGGCGGCGTGCGCTCTGGCCGGCACCCCTCCTTGGGAGCTCGAGGCGTGGGTGCTTGCCAGAGTCTACGAGTGGACGGCGCGGCGAAGGGCGCTCGGGGAGCACCCTGCCGCGGAAGAGCGGGAGGCCGTCCGGCGAGAGGCGAGGGCAGCAATCGTCCACCATTGGACGGAGGACCTCGCCTCCGCCGCTTTTGGACGTCGAACGCTGGACGCGCTCGGGCCAGTACTACCAGACTGGCTCGAGCGGTCCCACGGTTTCCTCTCTTTCCGTCTGGTGCAGGTGCTATCCGGCCACGGATGCTTCGGATCCCACCTGCACCGGATTCGGAGGGAGGAAACCCCGGCGTGCCACGACTGCGGCGCGCCGGAGGACACGGCACAGCACACCCTCGAGGTGTGCCCCGCCTGGTCCGAGCTGCGCCGCAGTCTTATCGCGGTGGTTGGGCGGGACCTGTCGCTTCCCGCCGTGATCAGGTCCATGCTCGGAGGCGAGGAGGCCTGGGCGGCGCTCGCCTCCTTCTGCGAGGATGTCATGACGCAGAAGGAGGCAGCGGAGCGTGCGCGGGAGGACGACCCTCTCGCAGCGCCGCTCCGTAGGCGAAGGAGAGGAGGGAGAAGGCGACTGTACGATCGTCGTCTCCCTCCTGGTGGCGAATAGCGGGAGACAGGCGCGGGGGCGCCTTCTCTCGCACCGCATTATTCGCCACCATTGTCGGGCGGGAATGGCCGAGCACTCGCGGTCATTCCCGGGCCCCTCCCCAAAGGGAGGGGCGTGAAGGGCCCGCTGTAAAGGCGGGCGGTCGTCTGAGGGGGACTAGATGTAAAGGCTCTGCCAGTTCCCTAGTCCTCCTCCTCAGAGAGGAGGCGGGAGTGCCGGGGGGGTTTTTAGCCGGTAGGAGTCCGGCATAACCCGCGCCACGCCCCCGCGTGGCCGGGTATCCATGAGGATTTTCCCCCCCGAGAACAAAAAAAAAAAAAAAAAAAAGGTTAGGTTAGGTTAGGTTAGGTTAGGTTAGGTTAGGTTAGGTTAGGTTGGGGTTAGCCCGCCAGAGGGGCGAGGAGGCACCAGCGCTCGAAGCGATAAGACGGCGGGAGCGGAGACGCGCTTTCGAGGAGTGGCGCGCGCGGCTCTCTGATGAGCGATACGCGCGCAAACGCGTCATCAGCGCTCTCCTGCCGGTCCTCGACACCTGGGTGAGGAGGAAAACGGGGCGAGTCACCTATAGGCTTGCACAGATAATCACTGGACACGGTTGTTTTAGTGATTATCTGTGCAAGATAGGGCGCGAACCAACGGCCAATTGCCACCACTGTGGAGGGGACAATGATTCCGCCCAGCACACGCTAGAGGCGTGTCCCGCGTGGGACGCGGAACGGCGGACACTGGTCCAACGGATCGGACCGGATCTCTCTCTGGGCAGCGTAATTTCGGCAATGCTGTCCGGGGAAGCGGCGTGGGGGGCTGTGACCTCATTCTGTGAGACTGTAATGTCCCTGAAAGAGTCCGCTGAGCGGGATCGGGAGAGAGCCGATCCCGCTCGCCGACGTAGGCGCCGTGCTGCGCCTCGTCGGGGCCTCCCGGCCCTATTGCCCAGGGCACTAAACAACGGGCTACCCATGGGGTCGAGAACGTCCAGGGTGTGGGCCCCGGGCGTTCCATGACGACGACGACCCTGAGGAGGACGGTGGCGGGTGTGGCTCCCCGCCGCCGTGCACTGAGACGGTGCAGGGGAGAGCGAACATCTGCTCCCCCCGGGACGAGCTCCCACTAAGGAGCAAAGGCATATGAGGGGCACCGGCGAAGTTCCGCAAGGAGAACCCGATGCACCTCCGACGTGCTGAAGGCGGCCACCGGGGAGGTTTTAGTGGGTAAAAATCCCACATACCCCAGGCCTCTCCCACAAGAGACCTGGGGATCTTTTGAAGATTTCCTCCTCGACAACAAAAAAAAAAAAAAAAAAAAAGGTTAGGTTGGGGTGCGTGCTGGACAACCTCCTCGTGGTGCACCCTGGGCACCGCCGACCACTTCTTCAGCATCCCTGTCGAGGTGGTCGACGGTGGCGGATAGTCCGGCTAGGGAGTCGCGTTTTGTCTGCTTCTGGCACTCTTTTCGGAGAGGGTCGGGGGCAGACCGGCGACGGGGGGGTAAGGGGTTTCGGGGGGTAAAGGTGATGGATGAGTGTGTGTGTGTTTTTGTCAAAGGTGATGGATGGTAGGCGTGACTGCGTGATGTATGATTGGAAGTCGCCGAAAGGAGACGGTATGATTCGCGCGGTGCGTTTGCCAAGCGCACTCGGCTTTTGCCGACGCCGGGCGATCTCGTAATCCCACCGGAGGTGTCGTGGTATCACGTCTCGCGGCCGATGATGGTGGGACCGGGGGCCCAGCCTTAACTGGCTGGGCCAAGTGGTCGGAATCCACTATAAAAATGACCAACCGTCCCTGAGAGGGCGATGAAGTGCTGGCGGGAGGCCAGCAAAAGGAGGTAGGATCCCAGGGAACCGGCCGACACCCTGGTGTACGTAGGCTTATCCGGGTGCAGGGGGCACTGCCCGGATGGACCCACATATCCCCCATACTCGTGGGAACTCTATGGAATTTCTTAAAACTAAAACTTTAAAAACGACGGACACGGATATACATACTGACTCAGGCGATAATAATGGACCGAAACTGCATAACGAATTGGACTTGATGATTGGTGAAGAGCGTGCGGACTGTGAAAAGTCTGCGCTTGCTGGGGAAGTTGACGAGCGGCTTGCCGCTAGTAAGGAAACCGAGGAGAGGAGAGATGAGGCGGACTCCGACGCCGAGTCTCTGATGAGCGCGTACAGTGCGCAAAGCGAAGACGGATCTAACCGTCCACCCCGCAAACGTGGCAGGCCCCCTACCACTGGTGAACATGTGGGGAAGTGGAAGATCAAGAAGGAGATGGAGGCTGCCAAGCGTGCGAACTCACTGGAAGTGAGGATTGCCGAGGCGGACCGAATAGCAGCCGAAATCGCCATGAGCGAGGCAGCTAGCGACCGAGGCTCCCGTGCGGCATCGCGCGCCTCATCTAGGCTTGACGCGGACGAACTGCCGGTGGAGGGCCTTAAGAAGAGGCTAGAAGAATCCCTCGCGGGAATTAGAGAAGTGTCGAGGGTGTCTAAGGGCCTTAAAGGGGTGTGCCAGAAGACGCTCAAACAGGCGGCGAACAGTATCGAAGACGTGGCAGAAGAGCTGCTATCACGCACGGCTACTGATGAGATACGCCGCCTGCAAATTGAGAACGCCCGCCTGAAGAGGCAAATGGGCGAGCTCCGTAAAGAGCTCGACTGCGTGCGGGCTATGGTGATTGGAACCGGGGGAGATAGGCCAGCAAACCCAATTGAGACCCCTAAATCTACGGAGTCGGACCTTGCGCAGGTTGTAAGGGAGGAGATAGGCAAGGTCCTCCAAAGGGTCCAGTTTCTGGAGAGCAAAATTCTCCGGCCGCCCTTGGCGTCTGACAAGGTCAAACAGACGACACCCGCCCCAGAAGTAAGGCGAGTCGAAAAGGCACGTCCTGCTAAGCCACCTGAGCGGGCGCTTACACTCGTGACGGAACAGACTCCGACCACGTCGACCGCTCCCAAAGCTGCCGCCAAAGTCCAGCGCGACAAAAAAGGGAACGGAAAGGAGAAGGCGAACAGCCAAAGGCAGAAGGTCACCATTGCCCAGCCTCAGGCGCCCGCTAAGCCCGATGACGGAGAGTGGCAGGTGGTTGGTGCTAAAAAGGCTGCCAAAAAGGCGAAGCGTAAGAGGCAAAGGACAAGGAAAAGGCTCCGAGCACCGCGCTCAACGGCGGTGGTCCTTACCCTTGCGCCCGATGCGGAAAAGCGCGGTATAACCTATGCGGCGCTGTTACATAGCGCCAGGTCGGTCATTAAACTGAACGACCTGGGCATTGACGGTGTGCGTTGCAGGGTCACGGCGACCGGTGGCCGAATCTTAGAAGTGCCTGGGGCCACTAGCGGCCAGAAGGCAGACGCCCTGGCGACTCAATTACGGGCCCAGCTCTCGGAGGAGGACTGTCGGGTTTCTCGGCCGACAAGATGTGCCGATCTACGAATTGCGGGCCTCGACGACTCGATCTCCCAACAGGAGCTGGCGGATGCCGTGGCCAAAGCTGGAGATTGCCCCGTCGCCGAAGTTAAGGCGAATGCCATAAAGCGGGGATCGAGCGGACTCGGCACCGCAATAGTCAGCTGCCCCATTGCGGCGGCCCAAAAGTTGGCGGATGGTCGGCGTCTCCTTGTGGGCTGGGTCTCGGCCCAAGTCAAGCTACTAAAGCCGAGGCCCATGCGGTGTTACCGCTGTCTCATGGGGGGGCACGTAGGTGTAAAGTGCACAGCAGAAATAGACTGCAGCAAAACCTGCTTCAGGTGCGGAAAATCGGGGCATAAAGCCGCCGATTGTGGGGACTCTCCGCACTGCCTAATGTGCGCGAAGGCAGGTAAGCCCGCTGAACATCCTGCGGGCAGTAAGGGTTGCTCATCATTTCAGCCCAGTGGCAAGAAGGCGGCTCCCGCGCAAAGTGGTAAGCCCAAATCGGCACTGCGACCGGCAGAGAAGGAGAAGAGCATGGACATTTCGTAATGGACCAGATGCTCCAAGTTCTCCAAACCAACGCAAACCATTCCGCCAGGGCCCAGGACCTTTTGTTCCAGACCCTGGCGGAGTGGTCCATCGGATTGGCTGTGGTCGCCGAGCCATACTCTGTCCCTGCTTCACCTATGTGGGCGGGAGACTTGGATGGCCTGGTGGCCATTATAACGGACTTGACGAACGGTGGCCCGACTCTCGAGAATATCGAAAAGGGACACGGCTATGTAGCCGCGAGTGTCGGAAACATCTCTGTCGTCGGGGTCTATTTCTCCCCCAACCGGCATCTGGCGGAATTCGAGACCTTCGTGGCACAGCTCAGTGCTTTCGTTGGCAGTCTCCGCCCCCGCCCCGTGCTTGTCCTCGGGGACTTTAATGCGAAGTCCCCTGCGTGGGGCTCGCCAACCGCTGACGCTAGGGGAGAAATTCTCGAGGAGTGGGCAGTGGAGAGAGGACTGGTCGTACTGAATAGGGGCACGGCCTACACGTGCGTTCGGCAGGGAGGTGGGTCCATAGTGGACATCTCCCTTTCCAGCCCCAGCATAGCGCGTCGGGTTCGCGACTGGCACGTTGTTGAGGGGGCGGAGACGCTGTCGGATCACCGTTACATCCGATTCAGCGTCTCTACCCAGACCTCCGGCGTCCCTGCCCTGCGGGCCTTGATCGACCCTAATCCGCGATGGACACTGGGCCGCCTGAATCGCGAGCTTCTTCTAGAAGCTGCTGAAGTACAAGCTTGGAGCTCGCCGCCGCGTAACCCTAATATCCAGCAGGAGGCGGACTGGTGGCGGTCCGCTTTAGTCGCCATCTGCGACGCGGCGATGCCACGGGTGCGGCCTAACACTAGGTCGCGGAGACGGCAAGTGTACTGGTGGTCGCAAGAGCTCGCGCAGTTGCGCAGGGCTTGCATAGCAGCGCGCCGCCAGTACACTCGCCATCGGAGAAGACGCCGCCGTACCCAATACTCGGCGATAAGAGAGGCCGAACTGTATGAGGCCTATAGAGCGGCAAAGCGGACTTTTCAGGAGGCCATTAAAAGGGCTAAGGTGCAAGCTCGGGAGGAGCTTCTGGCCATCCTGGACGGGGACCCCTGGGGACGCCCGTACAGGATGGTCAGGGGCAAACTTCGCCCCTGGGCCCCGCCCCTGACTCAGACCTTGCAGCCCCAAATATTGGACGCGACATTGAGTGCCCTGTTCCCGGACGGAACAGAGCGCACTCCCCTGGACATGACCACACCTGGAATTGACGCCCTGGACAATGACGAAAACGCCCCCGAAGTCACCGAGCTGGAGCTAGAGGTGGCGATACACAAAATGAGGACTAAGAACGTAGCCCCAGGACCCGACGGCGTGCCTGGACGTGTTCTGGCTGCGTCGCTTGCAGTCCTGGGACCCCGCTACATGGCGTACCTTAGTGAATGCCTACGGCAAGGACACTTCCCCAATAACTGGAAGACGGGGAAATTAATTCTGTTACGGAAAGACGGGCGCCCTGCGGACTCACCTTCCGCATATAGGCCAATAGTCCTTCTCGACGAGGCGGGCAAACTTTTTGAGCGTATTATCGCAAATCGCCTCGTCGAACACTTGACTGTGGCAGGGCCGGACCTGAGTCCCCATCAGTTCGGGTTCCGGCGTGGAAGGTCAACTATCGACGCAGTAAAGAGAGTGAAGGGAACCGTGGAGGAAGCTGTGTCCCGGGGAGAGGTGATATTGGCAGTGTCAATAGACATTGCCAATGCATTCAATTCCCTCCCCTGGGGCGCGATCTTGGCGGCCCTGAACTATCACCGGGTCCCATTCTACCTGCGTCGATTGGTGTCCAACTACCTATCTGAGAGAAGCATCACCTTCCCGAACAACGCGGAGTGGTGCCAGAAGGACATAAGATGCGGTGTTCCACAGGGGTCGGTCCTAGGGCCACTCCTGTGGAACATCGCATACGATTGGGTGCTTCGCGGTTCGCTGCTTCCTGGTGTCTCCCTGACATGCTACGCGGATGACACCCTAGTGACCGCAAGGGGCAAAACATACCGGCAGGCTGCCCTACGGGCTACAGCAGGCGTAGCTCTAGTTGTTGGGCGCATTAGAAGACTGGGCCTTAATGTGGCCCTTAACAAGATCGAGGCGGTCGCTTTTCATGGGCCCCGTAATGCGCCGCCTGCAGATTTACACATCGTGGTGGGGGGCGTGCGCATCAATGTGGGACGAACGCTCAAATACCTTGGTCTTCTCCTTGACAGTCGCTGGACATTTCGTTCCCACTTTGAGGCGCTCGCTCCCAAACTCACAAAGACGGCGATGGCATTATCCTCCATCCTTCCCAACCTGGGGGGACCCGACGTCTCATGTAGGCGCCTATATACAGGTGTCGTACGATCCCAAGCCTTGTACGGTGCCCCGATCTGGGCTGAAGCTCTATCCGCCCAAAATGTCACGCTCCTGAGGAGGCCTCAGCGAGCGATGGCGAATAGAGTGGCCCGGGGGTACCGTACCATATCATTCGAGGCAGGGACGCTACTGGCGGGAACGCCTCCCTGGCACCTGGAGGCGAAGGCGCTAGACCGCCTTCATCAATGGCGCCGTGACGAGCTCGAGCAGGGACACGTCGTGGACCTGCTCGACATAATAACGAAGAGGAGAGAGCTTCAAGACGCCGTCGTAGATGAGTGGGGCGAACTATTAGCCCACCCAAGCTCGGGCGTTAACACCATCGCCGCCATAGTGCCGGTCTTCAGGGAGTGGCTGGAGCGCCGACACGGTGCCCTCACGTTCCGACTCACACAGATGCTGTCCGGACATGGTTGTTTCGGGCGGTATCTGTGTCGTATCGGACGTGAGGAACAGGAAGGGTGCCACCACTGCGCTGCCCCTGAAGACACGGCCTTGCACACACTGCAGGCGTGTCCGGCTTGGGCTGAGGCGAGGAGCGAACTAGTCGCCGTGATTGGAGTGCAGGCGCTCTCGCTGCCGGCCGTGGTCGCTAGCATGGTCGGGAGCGAGCGCGCTTGGGAGGCAGTAGCCTCATTCGCAGAGGCCGTAATGGCGGCCAAGGAGGCAGCTGAGAGGGAGAGGGAAGCAACGTCAACGCTCCCCTCCCGCCGCAGGCGCCCAGGGCGTCGACGAGCAGCCCACTTAAGGGAGGATCTGCGTCCGCCGTAGGGCGTGGCCTGCGGGCGTCGGGGAGGGCAACCCGGCGTCCGACCAGTAACAGGCCGAGGAGGTAGACGGGCTTGCCGTGTCTCGCGGGCCTGTCCCAGTGGAGGAAGGGAGCAAAGGCTTCCTGCAAGAAGGGGACTGCAGTGGCGGTCCAGGCCCCGTCAGCGCCGTAGTAGTTATGCTACTCGCGGTACCTGCGGCGCTGACACTCAGGGCTGAGAAGGGACACCGAGGGTTGTTTTAGTGGGTGAGAGCCCCACATAACCACCGCGCCATGCCCTTGGTGCGGTGGTATGCGGCAGGACATTTTTTCCCTCGCTAAAAAAAAAAAAAAAAAAAAAAAAAAAAGGTTAGGTTAGGTTAGGTTAGGTTAGGTTACCAGCTGCGCAGGGCACAGCGGATGGTGGCACTGAGGGCAATCAGAGGATACCGGACGGTATCTTCGGGGGCAGCCTGTGTATTGGCAGGCTCCCCCCCGTGGGAATTGGAGGCGGAGGTGCTCGCCGCCGTTTATACAATGACGGCGGCGAGGAAAGCAGTGGGAGAGCGCCCGACGTTTGAGGAGATTGTCGGAACCAGACGTCGGGCGCAGGCGGAATCGCTGCGGCGATGGACGGGGGACCTGGCGAACCACAACTATGGGATCCGCACCATAGAAGCGGTTCGCCCGGTCCTGAAAGGGTGGTGCGAGAGGAGGAAGGGCTCCCTCACATTTCGGCTTGTGCAGGTACTGTCTGGACATGGCTGTTTCGGATGGTATCTGCACAGAATAGCCAGAAGGGAGCCCACCGCCGCCTGCCATGAGTGCGGCGCGGAGGTAGACTCAGCGCAGCACACTCTGGAGGAGTGT
The DNA here is from genome assembly GCA_905147325.1 of Notodonta dromedarius. Classification (NCBI taxonomy): domain Eukaryota; kingdom Metazoa; phylum Arthropoda; class Insecta; order Lepidoptera; family Notodontidae; genus Notodonta; species Notodonta dromedarius. The sequence continues at coordinate 11,248,316 of LR990174.1, forward strand.
GCTGCCTGGGAGCAGGAGCGCCGCACTCTGATGGCGGCGGTTGGAGGGGACCTGTCACTGCCGGTTAGGTTAGGTTAGGTTAGGTTAGGTTAGGTTAGGTTAGGTTAGGTTAGGTTAGGTTAGGTTAGGTTAGGTTAGGTTAGGTTAGGTTAGGTTAGGTTAGGTTAGGTTAGGTTAGGTTAGGTTAGGTTAGGTTAGGTTAGGTTAGGTTAGGTTAGGTTAGGTTAGGTTAGGTTAGGTTAGGTTAGGTTAGGTTAGGTTAGGTTAGGTTAGGTTAGGTTGGGGAACCCCCCACAGTGCTTGCGTCCTCGTCGCGTTCCCTGGGCAACGACCCGGTTCTGACCACCGTAACGGAGTGGCAGACCGGTGTTCGGCTAAAGTGCACTGTGCAACAACAAATAACAGGTCGGTTTTGTTGTTGGATGCTTTCTGCTGTGTTGACGGAAAGTTTTTGGCTGTCTTGTTTTCGGACTGTTGCGGGTTAACTACTGTTGGCCCACAATTTCCAAAGGGCCCTTATTAGGGCCAACAATGCACCCGTCTGGGTTGCAGTCGGAGGCGGCAGAGAGTGCCGTCCCTCGTTGGATGATTGGACCGAATGGAGCCGTAACTGGGACTGTTGGAGCTGCTGTGAAGCCAGATGGCCGGAAAGTTGAGGAGTATTGTGACGCCGTGTCTGCCTCGTCGGAATCTGACGTGTATGTCCCGCGACGAAAACGAAACGTGCTTCCTGACTCAGGGTCGGAGACTGAAGTGGCAGAAACTACCAAGGTCAGCTCAGCCAAGAGAGGGAAGGGCCGTGCTCCGGGACACAATTACGGTCTGGGCAGAGCGCAGCTGGAACTTAATCGCCTCAGGGAAGTGGACACTGAGAGCGACTTCAACCGGAAGTTGAGGAGTCAGGCCTTTAGGAAAGAAAGGGTGCCGGAGGACCTGTCTGCGGAGTCTGGTGGCAGGATGGATGTTGCGTTCCTCGACGCGGAAATGATAAGGGCGCGCGCAGGCGAAAAAGTCGCTAAGGTGCTGGAGGTGGCCCTTAAGTCAAAGCACCTTCAAGGAGGTTGCGTGAGGGACTTGAAAGAGGCGGCCAAGTCTCTGCAAGAAATTGTGGATACCTTGGCCGACCGCACGGTGGCGGAGGAGACGAGTCGACTAAGGCGGGACAATATTAACCTGCGGAGGGAGATGGAGAACCTGAAGGCGGAAGTCCGAGCTGTCCGACGGGATTACTCGGAGCGTAAGGCCCCAGCCCAACCCCAGGAAGGAGCCCTACCCGCACCCCAGGTTTCTGAACTCGGGGAAGCTATGGAGGAACTGAAGAGGTCACTCCTCATCTCCTTGGGGGAGATGATTAACGCCCGCCTCGAGGGATTAGAGGGGAGGCTTCTCCCTGAGCCGATTATCCGCCCCTCGCTCGCGGCTGATAAAAAGAGGGCGCCCGCTGCCGGACCCAGGCCTTCGCAGCCTAGGCAGCCGCAACCTAGACCAACGGTGGGAGAGCTGGCGCCCCGAAAGGGAGCCAAAGCGGGTGGTCCCCCCACCCCGCAGACGTCTCAGGGAAGCCAATCTCTGCCCCCGTCCGTACCGCGGCATACTGCGGAAGAGGGAGATTGGGCTACAGTTGCCCGCAAGGGCAAGGGCAAGAAGAAACAGGCCCCCGCCCCGCAGTCAGCAACAGCTCCCACTTCTGCCCCGGTGCAGGCTCCCACTTTGGCCTCTCCTGCGTTGTCAGGACCGAGCGGGCGGAAACCAAAACTCAAGCCCCCGCGATCCGCTGCTGTAGTCATAACACTGCAACAGGGAGCCGAGAGCGGAGGGGCGAATTACGCGGCTGCCCTTAAGACGGCGAGGGACAATATCGCTCTCCCGGAACTCGGCATAGGCCAAATTTCGGTGAGGCAGACGGCAACTGGAGCCAGGATTATTGAAATCCCTGGCTCTCAAAGTGGGGAAAAGGCCGACAAGCTGGCCGGTAAGCTGAGGGAAGCGCTGGCCGGCGTGGCTGACGTCGTCAGGCCCACCAAATGCGCGGACATTCGTGTGGTGGGTCTTGACGACTCTATCACAAAGGAGGAGGTGGTCGCAGCGGCCGCCTTGAAGGGGGGCTGCCTGCCGGCACAAATCAGGGCAGGGGAGATTCGCACCGGCAACGGGGGCGAGGGCAGTATATTTATGTCCTGCCCGATTGCCGCAGCGAAGGCTCTGGTTGGGGCAGGCCGCTTCCTGATAGGGTGGAGTTCTGCGAGGGTCTTAGCGCTGGACGTTTTGCCCATGCGCTGCTATAAGTGCATGGGCATTGGGCACACGCGCCCATTGTGCCCCTCGACGGTAGCGAGAGACAGCCTGTGCTTCCGGTGTGGAAAAGCTGGCCACAGACTGGCGGCCTGCAGCGCCGAACTGCATTGTGCGGTGTGCTCGGACGCGAAGAAGCCCTCAAATCACCTGATGGGGGGGAAGAGCTGCCATCCTCCCTCCACCAAGGGTAGGGCTTCCCCTCGGACAAGGGAAACGGCTTCAGACGGCGGTCACAGGCCCGAGGACACTGGAATGGAGCACTAATGTGTGACAAATCCAGTGTCCTCCAGACGAACCTGAACCACTCCGCCGGGGCTCAAGATTTGCTCATGCAGTCCATGGCGGAGTGGAACATCGACATTGTCGTCGCAGCAGAGCCGTACTCTGTCCCAACTCGATCCAATTGGGTTGGGGATCTGAGCGGCTCCGTGGCCATAATCAGCAGGCCGGAGGGGGTCCCTCTTATCACTAGTGAGAGGGGGGATGGGTATGTGGCGGCCAAATGGGGGCAGTATGCAATTGTGGGCACATACTTTTCCCCCAATAGGCCGCTGCGGGAACTGGAGGTGTTTCTGGACACCCTGGGCCCAGTCGTGAGGAGGATGGCGCCTCTCCCGGTCATCTTAATGGGTGACCTAAACGCAAAATCCAGGGCGTGGGGAGAGGCGCGGACGGACCCTCGCGGTGCGGCCGTGGAGGAGTGGGCAGTCGAGTCCGGACTGTCCCTCCTTAACACGGGGACGGCACATACGTGTGTGCGGCAGTCGGGGGGGTCGGTGGTAGACATATCGTTCGCCACACCCGTTGTTGCACGCCGTGTCTGCGGCTGGCGCGTGATGGAGGGGGTGGAGACCCTATCAGACCACGCCTACATTAGGTTTGAGATCTCCACCCCTAGGAATGCCTCACCGCCCCAACCCCGGGGAAATGCGGTATTTCCGCGCTGGGTGCTGTCCCGCCTAGACCGGGAGATGGCGGAGGAGGCGGCCATTGTCCAGAGCTGGTGTCGCCCTAGTGTCGCCGCTGGGTCGGAGGAGGTGGAAGGGCTCGCCGGTCGATTCCGCAACGCCATCACGGCGATATGTAACGCGGCCATGCCGCGGGCCAGGCGTCGCCCCCCGAGGAAAGCGGTGTTTTGGTGGACGGCCCAAATCGCCGACCTCCGCATATCCTGCTCGGCGGCGAGGAGAGAGTATGGGCACTGTCGCCGGTGGAGGATTCGGGATCTGCAGGAGGAGGGCCGGCTGTATGGGCGATACAAAGAGTGCAAGAGGGCTCTACAGCTGGCCATAATCCAGGCAAAGGAGGGGGGATGGAAGGAGACGCTAGCCGGGCTGGATGCGGATCCGTGGGGGCGGCCCTACCGCGCGGCGCGGAACAAATTCTCCGGCCAGGCTCCCCCCGTGACGGAAACGCTCCAGCCGGAATTGCTGGTGGGCGTCATCGAGGCGCTCTTCCCCGACTGTCCGGATTTCTCCCCACCACCCATGCCCGCTCCTGTCGAGGTGGGTGTAGTAGAGGCCGCCCCCATTCCACCAGTCTCTGAGGAGGAAATGGCGGTGGTAGAGGATCGCCTGCGCCGCAAGCGAAGCGCGCCGGGCCCGGACGGTGTGCCGAGCAAAGTGCTCGGTCTAGCCCTGAAGCACATGGGTGGAGAGCTTCGGGATTTATTTGACCGATGTCTAACATCTGGGCAATTCCCGAAGCTCTGGAAGGAGGGCCGCCTCTGCCTATGGCAGAAACCAGGCCGTCAGGCGGACTGCCCCTCGGCCTTCAGGCCAATTGTGCTGCTGGACGACACGGGGAAGGCATTCGAGAGAATCGTGGCTTCCCGTGTCGTACAGCATATCACGGAGGTGGGACCGGACTTGTCCGAAGACCAGTTCGGATTCAGGGCTGGGCGTTCCACAACGGACGCCCTAATGGCCCTGAAAAATTGGACGACGGAGGCAACCTCACAAGGGGAAAGGGTGTTAGCGGTGTCCTTAGACATCGCTAACGCCTTCAACAGCCTGCCCTTCGAGGTTATTCGGGCGGCGCTCCGCTTTCATGGAGTGCCCCCATACCTGCGGCGGCTGTTGGAGGGATACCTCCGAGGGAGGGAGGTTGCCTTCATCGATAGGCGGGGGGCGTTGGTCCGGCGGCGGGTTGAATGCGGGGTTCCACAGGGGTCGGTGTTGGGGCCGTTACTGTGGAACCTGGGCTATGACTGGGTGCTCCGTGGCGCGCTCCTCCCGGGGATGCGCGTCATTTGCTACGCGGACGACACCCTAGTCATGGCCCGAGGAGGGTCCTGGAGGGAGGTGGAGCGGCTGGCCACGGTGGGAACGCTCCTGGTGGTCGACCGCATCAGGGCCCTGGGGCTCCGGGTAGCGCTGGAGAAAACCGAGGCCATGCTATTCCATGGGCCTCGGTGCGGGCCACCCCCTGGGGCGGCCATCGAAGTGGCGGGGGTGAGGGTCGCAGTAAGGGCCCAGATGAAATATCTGGGCCTCCAGCTGGACGGGAGGTGGCGGTTCGAGGACCACTTCCGCAGCTTGGCACCCAAGCTGGTCGGAGCGGCGGCGGCACTTGGCCGTCTCCTGCCGAACTCAGGGGGGCCAGGGGCCACCTGTCGCCGCCTATATGCGGGGGTGGTCCGCAGTATGGCGCTCTACGGGGCGCCAGTATGGGTGGATGCCCTCAGTGCCCATAACAGAACCCAGCTGCGCAGGGCGCAGCGGACGGTGGCACTGAGGGCGATCAGAGGATACCGGACGGTATCCGCGGGGGCAGCCTGTGTATTGGCAGGCTCCCCCCCGTGGGAATTGGAGGCGGAGGTGCTCGCCGCCGTTTATACAATGACGGCGGCGAGGAAAGCAGCGGGAGAGCGCCCGACGTTTGAGGAGATCGTCGGAACCAGACGTCGGGCGCAGGCGGAATCGCTGCGGCGATGGACGGAGGACCTGGCGAACCACAACTATGGGATCCGCACCATAGAAGCGGTTCGCCCGGTCCTGAAAGGGTGGTGCGAGAGGAGGAAGGGCTCCCTAACATTTCGGCTTGTGCAGGTACTGTCTGGACATGGCTGTTTCGGATGGTATCTGCACAGAATAGCCAGAAGGGAGCCCACCGCTGCCTGCCATGAGTGCGGTGCGGAGGTGGACTCAGCGCAGCACACTCTGGAGGAGTGTGCGGCCTGGGAGCAGGAGCGCCACACTCTGATGGCGGCGGTTGGAGGGGACCTGTCACTGCCGAGCGTAGTCCAAGGTATGCTCGAAAGTGACAGGTCATGGGAGGCGATGGTCTCCTTCTGCGAAGTGGTGATGGCGCAGAAGGAGACTGCGGAGCGGGCCAGGGAGGAGGATCCCCTGGCAGATCCGCTCCGGCGCAGACGCGTGGGGAGGAGAAGGAGGCGTTTCGACCGCCTCCTTCCACCCCACTAGCCGAAACCAGGGTGATGGTCCGGGGGGACCATCACCTATTGCACGGTTTCGGCGGTCTGGGAGACGGCTGGGGTTGTACCAGGCCGTCTCCCTTTAGCGCCGGAGGCCCGGCGTAATGCTGGGCCGTCCGCCGGGGCGTCTCGGATAGATTTGCTATCGCGATCACGGGCGCCCCACAAAAAGGCGGAGGATGGTACACCGTGGGTTTTTAGTGGGTATACGGCCAACTGCCGGACTCCCACATACCCCTTCCGCCTCCCCCGAGGTGGAAGGGGACCCATAAAGGGTTTTCCCACGAAAAAAAAAAAAAAAAAAAAAAAAAAAAGGTTAGGTTAGGTTAGGTTAGGTTAGGTTAGGTTAGGTTAGGTTAGGTTAGGTTAGGTTAGGTTAGGTTAGGTTAGGTTAGGTTAGGTTAGGTTAGGTTAGGTTAGGTTAGGTTAGGTTAGGTTAGGTTAGGTTAGGTTAGGTTAGGTTAGGTTAGGTTAGGTTAGGTTAGGTTAGGTTAGGTTAGGTTAGGTTAGGTTAGGTTAGGTTAGGTTAGGTTAGGTTAGGTTAGGTTAGGTTAGGTTAGGTTAGGTTAGGTTAGGTTAGGTTAGGTTAGGTTAGGTTAGGTTAGGTTAGGTTAGGTTAGGTTAGGTTAGGTTAGGTTAGGTTAGGTTAGGTTAGGTTAGGTTAGGTTAGGTTAGGTTAGTCGTCACCAGTCGCAAACCAGTAAAACCGTCACCAGGCGCAAAGCCAAGCCTGGTAATGGCCCGGCACCGGCTCTGGAGGCTCCTCAGCCTGAGCGGCAGAAGAAGCCGAAGCTACGACCCCCCAGCTCGTCTGCTGTAGTACTTAAACTGCAGCAGGACGCTCAAGCTAGGGGGGTCACATACGAGGGCATGATGCTCAAGGCTCGCAGCCAAATTGATCTGCCGAGCCTTGGCATCGAGGGCATCAGCTGGAGGAGGGCGCTGACCGGGGCCCGCCTATTGGAGATCCCGGGGGCCTCCAGCGGCGAAAAAGCCAACTTGTTGGCGGAGAAGCTGCGGGAGGCCCTAGGGGAAGACGCTGTGGTGTCCAGGCCGGAGAAGTGCGCAGACCTGCGCCTTCTGGGCCTGGACGACTCAATCGTCAAGTCAGACGTGGCAGAGGCAGTTGTGCGGGTTGGCGCGTGCCCACCCGCCTCCGTTAGAGTGGGGGAGATCCGCCGGGACAGGTCCGGCATGGGAACTGTTCTGATCAGTTGCCCTGTCGGATCTGCTGGCAAAATAATGGAGGCTGGCCGCCTGCTGATTGGCTGGTCGTCGGCCAGGCCGTGTTTGTTGCCGTTACGGCCCCTGCGGTGTTTCCGGTGCCTAGAGGTGGGGCACGTCCGGGAGTCATGCACCGCGGAGGTCGATCGTGGGAACGCCTGCTTCCGATGTGGGCAGCTTGGGCACAAAGCTGAGGGATGCTCCGCCGCGCCACACTGTATAGTGTGCGCGGCGTCGAGCAAGCCCGCTGCCCACAAACTGGGAGGCATGGCCTGCGCCCCAGCGCTGGCCAGGAGAGGAAAGGGAAGGGATGCCAGGGCAAAAGCCCCGGCGCAGCCCACTCCTGCGGCCACCGTGGCCGCAACAACACCAGGTGACGCGATGGCCACGTCATAGTGGCCGTCGCGATCCCTGAGCCCTGGGGCGGCAGGCACGGGGGTGCCTGTCGTCCGTTCAGGGGCTCGTGTGGGGGCGCTGTGTTACCTGTACCAACACAGCGCCACTCGGCCGGACTGGGTGGCCCTTTACACCACCCAGAGCGGAGGCCTGCAAAGGCCAAGCCGTGTCGGGGATGCGAAACTACACTTGATTTCGGGTCCCCGGCACACGCGGCATAGAGGGTACAGAGAGGGGTTTTAGTGGGTAGTCCGGGCTTCACCCGGTAGTCCCACATACCCACCTGGGCCCCCCCGGGCTCGGGTGGGATGCGTAAATGCATTTCCCCTCTTAAAAAAAAAAAAAAAAAAAAAAAAAAAAAAAAAAAAAAAAAAAAAAGGTTAGGTTAGGTTAGGTTAGGTTAGGTTGGGGTCAGCCCTGATGCCCAGGGCCCAAAACAACGGGCTACCCTCGGGGTCGAGAACGTCCAGGGTGTGGGCCCCGGACGTTCCCTGACGACGACGACCCTGAGGAGGACGGCGGCGGGCGTGGCTCCCCGCCGCCGTGCACTGCGAGGGTGCAGGGGGAGCGACCATCTGCTCCCCCGGGGCGAGCTCCCGCGAGGGAGCGCGGCACATGAGGGGCACCGGTGAGTTCTTCGGGAGGGCCCGGAGTCCCTCTGACGTGCGGAAGGCGGCCACCGGGGAGGTTTTAGTGGGTAAGAATCCCACATACCCCAGGCCTTTCCCACAAGAGGCCTGGGAATCTTTGGAAGATTTCCTCCCCGTAAAAAAAAAAAAAAAAAAAAAAAAAAAAAGGTTAGGTTGGGGTGCTAGGTCGGACAACCTCCTCGTGGTGCACCCTGGGCACCGCCGACCACCTCTTCAGTTTCCCTGTTGAGGTGGTCGACGGTGGCGAATAGTCTGGCAGAGGGAGTCGCTCGCGCCGTGCTTGGTACCTCTCTGTTATCAGAGAGGACCGTAGCGTGGCGTGGGGCGACTGGGGGTGGGAGGGCGGCGACGCCATTTTGGGGGTGGCGATAGGGCCCGTGGTGGGCTGCTGTTGGCGGAGGGCCTTAACCCGAGCCCCCTTCCCCCGGAGGGGGCTCGCAGCAGTGTCGGGGTTGAAGCCTTTTGGCATCCCCCGACTTTCCCGCCTGGGCCTGGTCGCCCAGCCTGATGGCTGAGCGGGAGTGCGGGTGGAGCGCTGCGTGAGGCGGCGGAGCTACCCGCGGAGCCTCTGGTGGCAGGCATGGGGGTGCCTGCCATTACAGCTTGGGCTCGAGAGGGGGCGCTGTGTTACGTGTGTCAACACAGCGCCTGAGGTCGGAGTGGCGCGTCCTTTGGACGCGCCCCCAGTGAGGGGGCCTTACCAGGCCAAGTCGCGCCGGGTTGCGGTTGCTTATAGCATTCCCGGGACCCGGCACATGCGACCAAGAGGATACACCGTTGGTTTTTAGTGGGTATACCATGCGCCTTCGTGGTGCGGGGACTCCCACATACCCCTCTCGACTCCCCCGAGTCGGGAGGGGACCCATAAAGGGTTTTCCAACGTAAAAAAAAAAAAAAAAAAAAAAAAAAAAAAAAAAAAAAAAAAAAAAAAAAGGTTAGGTTAGGTTAGGTTGGACGAGGAGGGGAGCTGATGGCTGCCCTAAAAGAACTAACGAGGACTGGTAGTGTGGCGTCGATGTCGTACGACAGCGACGACGACTCAATACTCTCGCGGCCGGATAGTCGGGTGTCGAACAGCGGTTCGCTCCGGAAGCGACCCCGACGATATGACTCGGAAGATGACTCGGGCGGCTCGGGTGACGAGGACCGCCCCGCTCAAAAAGCCCCGAAAAAGAAGGTGGAGAAGGGCACTTCACAGGCGAGGGACAAAGCTGGCCGGTTCCTCAAGCGCTCTGACGCATCGGGGAGCCAGCCCCAAGGGAGAGATCGGTCGCGCTCGGGCGGCAGGAGTGACGGGAGCCCTGCCGCTCTGAAGAGCACTGACACCCCGAGAGGGAGAGGCCGGCCTCCAACAACCGGCGAATACGTTGGCCTGGCAAAGGCCAAGGCCGAAATGGTCGCCGCAGAGAGAGCGGCGATGGAACTCCAGGCAGAAAAGGAGATGGCGGAGTCGGCGCGCGAGATGTATGCGCTGCGTCCGATCCGCATGCCGGAGAAGTTTATCGGGGCCTCTACGCCCGAACTAAAGGGTCACGTTCTCCGTAACGTGGCCCTAATCGGTGATGTCGCGGCCAAGTCGACGAACCTTAAGGGTACGTTCGTCAAGACCCTTAAGGACGCGGCCGCGGAAATAAAAGAGGCTGTGGACCTAATGAGCCGGTCCACTATCGCGTCGGAGACGATGAAGCTCTCCGCTGACAAGGACCGGCTCGAGACCGAAATAGAGGTGCTCCGCGGTGAGCTGGCTGCCTTGCGTGCCGAAATGCGGCAGCCGCAAAAAACCCCGTTCGAGGCAACCCCACCGCCTCCAAGTGCTCCGTTTGAGCCGGAGTCGCTTAAGCGCTCCATCATTGAGGCGGTGGGGAACATGGTGAACGCCCGCCTAGAGGCGTTGGAAGATAGGCTGTTGCCAGAGGTGCGCCTCCGCCCACCGCTGGCCTCGTCTTCTCGGGCGTTAGCGGCGGATATCCCGCCGGCTAGAGTTAGCCCTGTGTTGGAGCTGGAGGATCCTCCGGCGCCCGTCGACCTTGGCCCTCCCCCTCCCACTTCACGTGAGGGAGGGACGACCAAGTCTAAGGGGAAGGGAAAGGGCAAAAAGCGGGCTCCTGCGGCCGACCCTGCTCCACCAGCAGCGACAGCTGCAGAGAGGCCAGCGGAGAGCTGGAATGTTGTGACCCGGCGTAAGCCAAAGTCCAGACCCGGCCCCGCACCGGCTGCGCAGGCACCTAAGCCCCGGCAGCCGAAGAAGCCGAAAAAACCGAAGCTGAGGCCCCCCCGCTCATCGGCAGTAGCTTTAAAGCTGCAGCCGCAAGCTATAGAGAGGGGGGTCACATATGAGAAATTGTTCCGCGATGCCAGGAGCAAAATGGACCTAGAGGGCCTGGGCATAACGGGCATCTCGTTTAGAGTGGCCGTTACGGGGGCAAGGCTTCTGGAGCTCCCGGGGGCCGACAGCGGAGACAAGGCGGACCTCCTTGCTGCAAGAGTGCTGCAGGTGATGGGGGCAGACAACGTCGTGGTGTCCAGGCCCGAGAAATGCGCAGATCTGCGCATCTCGGGTCTGGACGACTCGGTCGTCGTATCGGAGGTGGCAGAGGCGGTCGCTAAGGTCGCCGAGTGTGCGCCCGCCTCTATAAAAGTGGGGGAGATACGGCGAGGCAAGACCGGGCTGGGCTCTGCCCTGGTCAGGTGCCCAACAAGGATCGCTGCCAAGGTTGCTGGGGCCGAAAGGATCCTGGTCGGATGGTCCTCCGTCCGCGCCAAGCTGCTGCCGGCCAGACCTCTGCGGTGCTTCCGGTGCCTCGAAGTGGGGCACGTCCGGGAGCAGTGCACCGCGGAGGTCGATAGAGGCAATGTCTGCTTCCGATGCGGGCAGCTCGGCCATAAAAGTGAGGGATGCTCCGCCGCGCCACACTGCATAGTGTGCGCGGCGTCGAATAGGCCAGCTGCCCACAAGCTCGGAGGCTCCGCCTGCGCTCCCGCGCCGGCCAAAAGGCGGAAGGGGAAGGGTGCCACTGGGGCAAAAGCCCCGGCGAAGCCAGCCCGCCCTGCGGCTCCCAGAGCTGCTGCAGCAGGAGAGGCGATGGTCACTTCCTAGTGACCATCGCGCCTCCTGAGCCCTAAGACGGCAGGCACGGGGGTGCCTGTCGTCCGTTCAGGGGCTCGTGAGGGGGCGCTGTGTTTCCTGTACCAACACAGCGCCACCCGGCCGGAGTGGGTGGTCCTTTAGACCACCCAGAGAGGAGGCCTGTTAAGGCCAGAGCCGTGCCGGGGACGTGATTGGAAGCGGCAACGTGAACTCGGGTCCCCGGCACTCGCGGCTAAGAGGGTACAGAGAGGGGTTTTAGTGGGTAGTCCGGGCTTCACCCGGTAGTCCCACATACCCACCTGGGCCCCCCCGGGCTCCGGTGGGATGCGTAAACGCATTTCCCCTCTTAAAAAAAAAAAAAAAAAAAAAAAAAAAAAAAAAAAAAAAAAAAAAAAAAAAAAAAAAAAAAAGGTTAGGTTAGGTTAGGTTAGGTTAGGTTAGGTTAGGTTAGGTTGGGGTGCGTGCTGGGGTGCGTGCTGGACAACCTCCTCGTGGTGCACCCTGGGCACCGCCGACCACCTCTTCAGCATCCCTGTCGAGGTGGTCGACGGTGGCGGATAGTCCGGCTAGGGAGTCGCGTTTTGTCTGCTTCTGGCACTCTCTTCGGAGGGGGTCGGGGGCAGACCGGCGACGGGGGGGTAAAGGTGATGAATGAACGGGTGATGAATGATTTGGGGATGGGGGGGAAAGGCGATGGATGAATGGTGATAGCGTGATGTATGTAAGAGGAGAGGGTGCAATGTCCGCGAAGACTGGTGCTGCGGCCTGCCCAATGCGAGGGGTCTTGCGTGCCCGAACGCTGGAAGGCGGGGGGGCGAAACCCCGTCATTAGCGCAGGGGGGGGATGGGTATAGGGACCTCACCCTTCAAAGGAAACAAACAATATGGAGCAAGCTGAACAATACATAATACCCCAGGGAGGTACCGGCCGCGCCGCGGCTGGAGAATCCTCCCCGGAACCACAGCTTCCCCTGGTGGGAAGAAGTGGTTCCGGCCGCCCCTCGTATTCTGGGGGGGGCGTCACTTGCTTTGCGTCTTCGGGCGCACCCGACCTTGGCGATCCTAACGGACTTGATAATGCTTATGATGTGGCGAGTGGGCGTGTTGACCTGGTGAGGTCCGCGTCTGTTGAACAAGGAGAGGAGCGGAGAAGAGTGGAAGTGGACTCTGACGCAGAGTCTTTGATGAGCGCGTGCAGTGCTCAGAGTGAAGACGGAGCTAATCGGCTACCCCGCAAACGTGGCAGACCCCCTACCACTGGTGAGCATGTGGGGAAGTGGAAAATTAAGAAGGAGATGGAGGCTGCCAGGCGTGCGAACTCACTAGAAGTGAGGATTGCCGAGGCGGACCGTATAGCAGCCGAAATCGCCATGAGCGAGGCAGCTAACGACCGATGCTCCCGTGCGGCATCGCGTGCCTCATCTAGGCTTGACGCGGACGAACTGCCGGTGGAGGGCCTTAAGAAGCGGCTTGAAGAATCCCTCGCGGGAATTCGGGAGGTTTCGAGGGTGTCCAAGGGGCTTAAAGGGGTGTGCCAAAAGACGCTCAAGCAGGCGGCAAGCAGTATTGAAGACGTGGCAGAGGAACTGCTATCACGCACGGCCACTGATGAGATACGCCGCCTGCAAATTGAGAACGCCCGCCTGAAGAGGCAAATGGGCGAGCTCCGTAAAGAGCTCGACTGCGTGAGGGCTATGGTGATTGGAACCGGGGGAGAGAGGCCAGCAAACCCAACTGAGACCCCTAAATCTACGGAGTCGGACCTTGCGCAGGTTGTAAGGGAGGAGATAGGCAAGGTCCTCCAAAGGGTTCAGTTTCTGGAGAGCAAAATTCTCCGGCCGCCCTTGGCGTCTGACAAGGTCAAACAGATGGCACCCGCCCCAGAAGTAAGGCGAGTCGAAAAGACAACACGTCTTGTTAAACCACCTGAGCGGGCGCCCACACTCGTGACGGAACAGACTCCGACCACGTCGACCGCGCCCATAGCTGCCGCCAAAGTCCAGCGCGACAAAAAAGGGAATGGAAAGGAGAAGGCGAACAGCCAAAGGCAGAAGGCCACCATTGCCCAGCCTCAGGCGCCCGCTAAGCCCGATGGCGGAGAGTGGCAGGTGGTTGGTGCCAAAAAGGCTGCCAAAAAGGCGAAGCGTAAGAGGCAAAGGACAAGGAAAAGGCTCCGAGCACCGCGCTCAACGGCGGTGGTCCTTACCCTTGCGCCCGATGCGGAAAAGCGCGGCATAACCTATGCGGCGCTGTTACATAGCGCCAGGTCGGTCATTAAACTGAACGACCTGGGTATTGACGGTGTGCGTTGCAGGGTTACGGCGACCGGTGGCCGCATTTTAGAAGTGCCTGGGGCCACTAGCGGCCAGAAGGCAGACGCTCTGGCCACTCAATTACGGGCCCAGCTCTCGGAGGAGGACTGTCGGATCTCTCGGCCGACAAGATGTGCCGACTTGAGAATATCGGCCCTTGATGACTCCGTCTCTCAGGAGGAGTTAGTGGCTGCTATCGCCGAAACTGGAGGTTGCCCTGCCGCCCAAATTAAGGCGAATGCCATCAAATTGGGCTCAGACGGACTTGGCACTGCGATAATAAGCTGCCCTATTGCGGCGGCCCAAAAGTTAGCGGATGGCCGACGTCTTCTTGTGGGCTGGGTCTCGGCCCAAGTCAAGTTACTGAAGCCGAGGCCCATGCGGTGCTACCGCTGCCTAATGGGGGGGCACGTAGGTGCTAAGTGCACCGCAGGAGTTGACTGCAGCAGCACCTGCTTCAGGTGTGGTAAATCGGGGCATAAAGCCGCCGTTTGTGGGGACACTCCGCACTGCCTAATGTGCGCGAAGGCAGGCAAGCCCGCTGAACATCTCGCGGGCAGTAAGGGCTGCCCATCGTTTCAGCCCAGAGCCAAGAAGGCGGCCCCCGCGCAAAATGGTAAGCCCAAATCGGCACCCGTACCGCGACCGGCAGAGAAGGAGACAAGCATGGACATCTAATAATGGACCAGATGCTCCAAGTACTTCAAACCAACGCAAACCATTCCGCCAGGGCCCAGGACCTTTTGTTCCAGACCCTGGCGGAGTGGTCCATCGGACTGGCTGTGGTTGCCGAGCCATACTACGTCCCTGCCTCACCTATGTGGGCGGGAGACTTGGATGGCCTGGTGGCCATATTAACGGATCTGACGAACGGTGCCCCGCCACTCGAAAACGTCGAAAGGGGCCATGGCTACGTCGCCGCCAGCGTCGGAAACATGTCTGTTGTCGGGGTCTATTTCTCCCCCAACCGGCATCTGGCGGAATTCGAGACGTTCGTAGCTCAGCTCAGTGCGCTCGTTGGCAGTTTTCGCCCCCGCCCCGTGCTAGTCCTCGGGGACTTTAATGCAAAGTCTTCTGCGTGGGGTTCACCAACCGCCGACGCTCGGGGTGAAATTCTCGAGGAGTGGGCAGTGGAGAGAGGACTGGTCGTCCTGAATAGGGGCACGGCCTACACGTGCATTCGGCAGGGGGGTGGGTCCATTGTGGACATCTCCTTCTCTAGCCCCAGCATAGCGCGTCGGGTTCTTGACTGGCACGTTGTTGAGGGGGCGGAGACGCTGTCGGATCATCGTTACATCCGATTCAGCGTTTCCGCCCAGACCTCCGGCGTTACTGGTCAACCAGCCTTGATTGACCCTAACCCGCGATGGACTCTGGGCCGTCTGAATCGTGAGCTTCTGCTAGAAGCCGCTGAAGTCCAAGCTTGGAGCTCGCCGCCGCGTATTTACAACATCCAGCAGGAGGCGGACTGGTTGCGGTCCGCTTTAGTCGCCATCTGCGACGCGGCGATGCCACGGGTGCGGCCTAACACTAGGTCACGGAGACGGCAAGTGTACTGGTGGTCGCAAGAGCTTGCGCAGTTGCGCAGAGCTTGCATAGCAGCGCGCCGCCAGTACACTCGCCATCGGAGAAGACGCCGCCGTACCCAATACTCGGCGATAAGAGAGGCCGAACTGTACGAAGCTTATAGAGCGGCTAAGCGGACTCTGCAGGAGGCCATTAAAAGGGCTAAGGTGCAAGCTCGGGAGGAGCTTCTGGCCATCCTGGACAGGGACCCCTGGGGACGACCGTACAGGATGGTCAGGGGTAAACTCCGCCCCTGGGCCCCGCCCCTGACTCAGACCTTACAGCCCCTAATACTGGACGCGACACTAAGTGCCCTGTTTCCTGCCGGAACAGAGCGCACTTCCCCGGATACGACAACACCTGGCTTAGACAACATGGACATCGACGAAAACGCCCCCGAGATTTCTGAACTGGAACTTGAGGTGGCAATTCAAAAAATGAAGGCGAAAAACGTAGCTCCAGGACCCGACGGCGTACCTGGACGCGTTTTGGCCGCGTCACTCACGGCTCTGGGGCCCCGCTACATGGCGTACCTCAGCGAATGCCTACAGCTCGGACATTTCCCGGATACCTGGAAGACCGGGAAATTGATTCTTTTGAGGAAGGACGGGCGTCCTACGGATTCGCCCTCCGCCTATCGACCGATCGTTCTTCTTGACGAGGCGGGCAAGCTTTTCGAGCGAATTATCGCCAACCGCCTCGTCGAACACCTGACTACAACAGGGCCGGACTTGAGTCCAAACCAGTTCGGTTTCCGTCGCGGGCGATCCACAATCGACGCAGTAGAGAGAGTGAAGGGGATCGTGGAGGAAGCTGTGTCCCGGGGAGAGGTGATATTGGCGGTGTCAATAGACATCGCCAATGCTTTCAACTCCCTCCCCTGGGATGCAATTATGGCGGCCTTAATCCACCACCGGTTCCCATCATACCTGCGTCGGTTAGTGGCGAATTATCTCTCGGAGAGAAATATAACCTTCCCGAGTAGCACGCAGTGGTGTCGGAAGGAGATAAGATGCGGTGTTCCACAGGGGTCGGTCCTAGGGCCACTCCTGTGGAATATCGCATATGACTGGGTTCTCCGCGGTTCCCTGCTTCCTGGTGTCTCCCTTACCTGCTATGCGGATGACACCATGGTAACCGCGAGGGGCAAAACGTACCGGCAGGCTGCCCTACGGGCTACAGCAGGCGTAGCTTTAGTCGTTGGGCGCATTAGAAGACTGGGCCTTAATGTGGCGCTTAATAAGATCGAGGCGGTCGCCTTCCATGGGCCCCGGAATGCGCCGCCTGCAGACTTGCACATCGTGGTGGGGGGCGTGCGCATCAATGTGGGACGAACCCTGAAATACCTTGGGTTACTCCTTGATAGTCGCTGGTCATTTCGTTCCCACTTTGAGGCGCTCGCTCCCAAACTCACGAAGACGGCGGCGGCATTATCGTCTATCCTCCCCAACCTGGGGGGACCTGACGCCTCATGCAGGCGGCTTTATACAGGTGTGGTACGTTCCCAGGCCCTGTACGGTGCCCCAATCTGGGCTGAAGCTCTATCCGCCCAAAATGTCACGCTCCTGAGGAGGCCTCAGCGAGCGATGGCGAATAGAGTGGCCCGGGGGTACCGTACCATAGGATTTGAGGCAGGGACGTTACTGGCGAGCACGCCGCCCTGGCAGCTAGAGGCGAAGGCTCTAGGTCGCCTTTATAAATGGCGCAGGGATGAGCTCGAGCAGGGACATGTCGTGGACCTGCTCGACATAATAACGAAGAGGAGAGAGCTTCAAGACGCCGTCGTAGATGAGTGGGGCGAACTATTAGCCCATCCAAGCTCGGGCGTTAACACCATCGCCGCCATAGTGCCGGTCTTCAGGGAGTGGCTGGAGCGCCGACACGGTGCCCTCACGTTCCGACTCACACAGATGCTGTCCGGACATGGTTGTTTCGGGCGGTATCTGTGTCGTATCGGACGTGAGGAACAGGAAGGGTGCCACCACTGCGCTGCCCCTGAGGACACGGCCTTACACACACTGCAGGCGTGTCCAGCTTGGGATGAGGCGAGAGGCGAACTGGTCGCCACTATCGGAGTGCAGGCGCTCTCGCTGCCGGCCGTGGTCGCTAGCATGGTCGGGAGCGAGCGCGCTTGGGAGGCAGTAGCCTCATTCGCAGAGGCCGTAATGGCGGCCAAGGAGGCAGCTGAGAGGGAGAGGGAAGCAACGTCAACGCTTCCCTCCCGCCGCAGGCGCCCAGGGCGTCGACGAGCAGCCCACTTAAGGGAGGATCTGCGTCCGCCGTAGGGCGTGGCCTGCGGGCGTCGGGGAGGGCAACCCGGCGTCCGACCAGTAACAGGCCGAGGAGGTAGACGGGCTTGCCGTGTCTCGCGGGCCCGTCCCAGTGGAGGAAGGGAGCAAAGGCTTCCTGCAAGAAGGGGACTGCAGTGGCGGTCCAGGTCCCGTCAGCGCCGTAGTAGTTATGCTACTCGCGGTACCTGCGGCGCTGACACTCAGGGCTGAGAAGGGACACCGAGGGTTGTTTTAGTGGGTGAGAGCCCCACATAACCACCGCGCCATGCCCTTGGCGCGGTGGTATGCGGCAGGACATTTTTTCCCTCGAAAAAAAAAAAAAAAAAAAAAAAAGGTTGGGGTGCGTGCTGGACAACCTCCTCGTGGTGCACCCTGGGCACCGCCGACCACCTCTTCAGCATCCCTGTCGAGGTGGTCGACGGTGGCGGATAGTCCGGCTAGGGAGTCGCGTTTTGTCTGCTTCTGGCACTCTCTTCGGAGAGGGTCGGGGGCAGACCGGCGACGGGGGGGTAAGGGGTTTCGGGGGGGTAAAGGTGATGGATGAAAGTGTGATGTATGTTTTGGGGATGGGGGGGTAAAGGTGAGGGATGAGAGTGTGTGTATGCAAGGAAGTCCCCGAGAGGGGACGGTATGATTCGTGCGGTGTTGTGCCAAGTGCACGCGGCTTTTGCCGCCGCCGGACGATCTCGTAATCCCGCCGGAGGTGTCGTGGACATGTCTCACGGCCGATGGTGGGACCGGGGGCCTGGCCTTAACCGGCTGGGCTGCGAGGAGTAAACCTCTCTAAAAAATCCGAGGATTCTGGCGTTGCGGTGCGTGGCGTCAGATGCTCGCAAGAGCGGCTGGATCGTGAAACCAGTCTTTAGCGGCCAACCCTGGGTACTTCCCGCCCCCCAGGCGTATAAAGGGTTACCGGGCTACAGGGGTCTCTGGCTCGGTGGACCTCCTTTCCCCCATACTCGTGGGAATAGAATGGAAAATATTAAAACGAAAACTTTAAAAACGACGGACACGGAAATAAATACTGACTTAGGCGATGACAATGGACCGAAACTGCGTAGCGAATTGGACTTGTTGATTGGCGAAGAGCGTGCGGACTACGAAAAGTCTGCGTCTGCTGGGGAAGGTTTGGAGCGGCTTGCCGCTAGTAAGGATACCGAGGCGAGAAGAGATGAGGCGGACTCTGACGCTGAGTCTCTGATGAGCACGTACAGTGCTCAAAGCGAAGACGGATCTAACCGTCCACCCCGCAAACGTGGCAGGCCCCCTACCACTGGTGAACATGTGGGCAAGTGGAAGATTAAGAAGGAGATGGAGGCTGCCAAGCGTGCGAATTCACTAGAAGTGAGGATTGCCGAGGCGGACCGTATAGCAGCCGAAATCGCCATGAGCGAGGCAGCTAGCGACCGAGGCTCCCGTGCGGTATCGCGCGCCTCATCGAGGCTTGATGCTGATGAGTTGCCGGTGGAGGGCCTTAGGAAGAGACTGGAAGAATCCCTCGCAGGAATTCGAGAGGTGTCGAGAGTGTCTAAGGGCCTCAAAGGGGTGTGCCAGAAGACGCTCAAACAGGCGGCGACCAGTATCGAAGACGTGGCAGAGGAGCTGCTATTGCGTACAGCAACCGATGAGGTCCGCCGCCTACAAATTGAGAACGCCCGCCTGAAGAGGCAAATGGGTGAACTCCGAAAAGAGCTCGACTGTGTTCGGGCAATGGTTATCGGAGTCAGGGAAGAGAGTCGGCCAGCAAATCCTGCTGCGGCCCCTAAATCCACTGAGTCGGACCTTGCGCAGGTTGTAAGGGAGGAGATTGGTAAGGTCCTCCAAAGGGTCCAGTTTCTGGAGAGCAAAATCCTCCGGCCGCCCTTGGCGTCTGACAAGATCAAACAGACGCCACCGGCCCCAGAAGTAAAGCAGGCACGTCCCGCTAAAACACCCGATCGGGCGCCCTCATCCATAACGGCACCGGCACCGACCACCTCGGCCGCTTCCAAAGTAGCCCCCAAAGGCGCGCGCGACAGAACAGGGAATGGAAAGGAGAAGGCGAACAGCGAAAGGCAGAAGGCCATTGCTGTCCAGCCTCAGGTGCCTACTGAACCCAATAGAGGAGAGTGGCAGGTAGTTGGCGCCAAGAAAGCTGCCAAAAAGGCGAAGCAGAAGAGAAGAAGGACAAGAAATAAGCTCAGGGCACCACGCTCGACAGCAGTGGTCCTCACTCTCGCACCTGAAGCCGAAAAGCGCGGCGTCACGTATGCTGCGCTGTTGCATAGTGCCAGGTCGGTCATTAAACTGAACGACCTGGGTATTGAAGGCGTGCGTTGCAGGGTCACGGCGACCGGTGGCCGCATTTTAGAAGTGCCTGGTGCTACTAGCGGCCAGAAGGCAGACGCCCTGGCGACCCAACTACGGGCTCAGCTCTCGGAGGAGGACTGTCGGATTTCTCGGCCGACAAGATGTGCCGATCTGAGGGTAGCGGGCCTCGACGACTCGGTCACTCAACAGGAGCTGGCGGATGCCGTGGCTAAGGCCGGAGATTGCCCTATCGCCGAAGTAAAGGCGAATGCTATAAAGCGAGGATCGAGCGGACTCGGAACCGCAATAGTCAGCTGCCCCATTGCGGCGGCCCAAAAGCTATCGGATGGTCGACGTCTCCTTGTGGGATGGGTCTCGGCCCAAGTCAAGTTGTTAAAGCCGAGGCCCATGCGGTGTTACCGCTGTCTCATGGGGGGGCATGTAGGCGTTAAATGCACAGCAGGAATAGACTGCAGCAACACTTGTTTCAAGTGCGGCAAATCGGGGCATAAAGCCACCAATTGTACAGACACCCCGCACTGCCTAATGTGCGCGAAGGAGGGTAAGCCCGCTGAACATCCTGCGGGCAGTAAGGGCTGCTCATCATTTCAGCCCAGAGGCAAGAAGGCGGCTCCCGCGCAAAATGGAAAGCCTAAATCGGCACCCGTACCGCGACCGGCAGAGAAGGAGAAGAGCATGGACATTTTGTAATGGACCAGATGCTTCAAGTTCTCCAAACCAACGCAAACCATTCCGCCAGGGCCCAGGACCTTTTGTTCCAGACCCTGGCGGAGTGGTCCATCGGATTGGCTGTGGTCGCCGAGCCATACTCTGTCCCTGTCTCACCTAAGTGGGCGGGGGACTTGGATGGCCTGGTGGCCATTATAACGGACCTGACGAACGGCGGCCCGACTCTTGAGAATATCGAAAAGGGGCACGGCTATGTCGCTGCCAATGTCGGCCACATAACTGTCGTGGGGATTTATTTTTCCCCCAACCGACAGTTGTCGGAATTCGAGACCTTTGTGGCCCAACTCAGTGCCCTGATTAGAAGAATTCACCCCCGTCCTGCGCTAGTTCTTGGGGACTTTAATTCTAAATCCCCTGCATGGGGCTCACCAACCGCCGATGCTAGGGGTGAAATTCTTGAAGAGTGGGTGATAGAGAGGGGATTCGTCGTGCTAAATAGGGGCACAGCATACACGTGCGTTCGGCAGGGGGGTGGGTCCATAGTGGACATTTCCCTATCCAGCCCCAGCATAGCGCGTCAGGTTCGCGACTGGCACGTTGTCGAGGGGGCGGAGACGCTGTCGGATCACCGTTACATCCGATTCAGCGTCTCTGCCCAGACCTCTGGCGGCCCTGCGCGAGCTTTGATCGACCCTAATCCGCGATGGACCCTGGGCCGCCTGAACCTTGAGCTTCTGCGGGAAGCTGCAGAAGTCCAAGCTTGGACATCGCCGCCGCGTACCTATAACATCCAGCAGGAGGCGGACTGGTTGCGGTCCGCTTTAGTCGCCATCTGCGACGCGGCGATGCCACGGGTGTGGCCTAACACTAGGTCACGGAGACGACAAGTGTACTGGTGGTCGCATGAGCTCGCGCAGTTGCGCAGGGCTTGCATAGCCGCGCGCCGCCGGTACACCCGCCATCGAAGAAGACGCCGCCGTACCCAATACTCGGCGACAAGAGAGGCTGAACTATATGAGGCCTATAGAGCGGCAAAGAGGACTCTGCAGGTGGCCATTAAAAGGGCTAAGGTGCAAGCTCGGGAGGAGCTTCTGGCTATCCTGGACAGGGACCCCTGGGGACGCCCGTACAGGATGGTCAGGGGCAAACTTCGCCCCTGGGCCCCGCCCCTGACTCAGACCTTGCAGCCCCAAATATTGGACGCGACATTAAGTGCCCTGTTCCCGGATGGAACAGAGCGCACTCCCCCGGACATGACCACGCCTGGAAATGACGCCCTGGACAGTGACGTAAACGCCCCTGAAGTCACCGAGCTGGAGCTAGAGGTGGCAATTCACAAAATGAAGACTAAGAACGTAGCCCCAGGACCCGACGGCGTACCTGGACGTGTACTGGCTGCGTCACTGGCAGTCCTGGGACCCCGTTACATGGCGTATCTGAGTAAATGCCTAAGGCAAGGACGCTTCCCCAATAATTGGAAGACTGGGAAGTTAATTCTTTTGAGGAAAGACGGACGTCCTGCTGATTCTCCTTCCGCTTATCGGCCAATAGTCCTTCTCGACGAGGCGGGAAAGCTCTTTGAGCGAATCATCGCCTACCGCCTCGTCGAGCACTTGACTGTGGCAGGGCCGGACCTGAGTCCCCACCAGTTCGGGTTCCGGCGTGGAAAGTCAACCATCGACGCAATCAAGAGAGTAAAGGGTATCGTGGAGGACGCGGTGTCCCGGGGAGAGGTGACATTGGCGGTGTCAATAGACATTGCCAATGCGTTCAACTCCCTCCCCTGGGGCGCGATCTTGGCGGCCCTGAACCTCCACCAGGTGCCATTCTACCTGCGTCGATTGGTGTCTAACTATCTGTCAGAGAGAAGCATCACCTTCCCGAACAACGCGGAATGGTGTGAGAAGGAAATAAGATGCGGTGTTCCACAGGGGTCGGTCCTAGGGCCACTCCTGTGGAACATCGCATACGATTGGGTTCTGCGCGGTTCGCTACTTCCTGGTGTCTCCCTGACATGCTACGCGGATGACACCCTAGTGACCGCAAGGGGCAAATCATACCGGCAGGCTGCCCTACGGGCTACAGCAGGCGTAGCTTTAGTTGTTGGGCGCATTAGAAGACTGGGCCTTAAGGTGGCACTTAATAAGATCGAGGCGGTCGCCTTCCATGGGCCCCGAAATGCGCCGCCTGCAGACTTGCACATCGTGGTGGGGGGCGTGCGCATCAATGTGGGACGAACGCTGAAATACCTTGGTCTTCTCCTTGACAGTCGCTGGACATTTCGTTCCCACTTTGAGGCGCTCGCTCCCAAACTCACAAAGACGGCGACGGCATTATCGTCCATCCTCCCCAACCTGGGGGGACCTGACGCCTCATGCAGGCGGCTGTATACAGGGGTCGTACGTTCCCAGGCCCTGTACGGTGCCCCAATCTGGGCTGAAGCTCTATCCGCCCAAAATGTCACGCTCCTGAGGAGGCCTCAGAGAGCGATGGCGAATAGAGTGGCCCGGGGGTACCGTACCATATCATTCGAGGCAGGGACGCTTCTGGCGGGAACGCCTCCCTGGCACCTGGAGGCGAGGGCGCTAGACCGCCTTTATCAATGGCGCCGTGACGAGCTCGAGCAGGGACACGTCGTGGACCTGCTCGACATTTTGACGAGGAGGACGGAGCTGCGAGGCGCCGTCATTGAGGAGTGGGGCGAACTCTTAGCCCACCCAAGCTCGGGCGTTAACATCATCGCCGCCATAGTGCCGGTCTTCAGGGAGTGGCTGGAGCGCCGACATGGTGCCCTCACGTTCCGACTCACACAGATGCTGTCCGGACATGGTTGTTTCGGGCGGTATCTGTGTCGTATCGGACGTGAGGAACAAGAAGGGTGCCACCACTGCGCTGCCCCTGAAGACACGGCCTTGCACACACTGCAGGCATGTCCGGCTTGGGATGAGGCGAGAGGCGAACTGGTCGCCGCTATCGGAGTGCAGGCGCTCTCGCTGCCGGCCGTTGTCGCAAGCATGGTCGGCAGCGAGCGCGCTTGGGAGGCAGTAGCCTCATTTGCGGAGGCCGTAATGGCGGCCAAGGAGGCAGCAGAAAGGGAGAGGGAAGCTGCATCAGCGCTCCCTTCCCGCCGCAGACGCCCAGGGCGCCGACGTGCAGCCCACTTAAGGGAAGATCTGCGTCCGCCGTAGGGCGTGGCCTGCGGGCGTCGGGGAGGGCAACCCGGCGTCCGACCAGTAACAGGCCGAGAAGGTAGACGGGCTCGCCGTGTCCCGCGGGCCCGTCCCAGTGGAGGAAGGGAGCGGAGGCTTCCTGCAAGAAGGGGACTGCAGTGGCGGTCCAGGCCCCGTCAGCGCCGTAGTAGTTATGCTACCCGCGGTACCTGCGGCGTTGACACTCAGGGCTGAGAAGGGACACCGAGGGTTGTTTTAGTGGGTGAGAGCCCCACATAACCACCGCGCCATGCCCTTGGTGCGGTGGTATGCGGCAGGACATTTTTTCCCTCGTTAAAAAAAAAAAAAAAAAAAAAAAAAAAAGGTTAGGTTAGGTTAGGTTGGGGTGGGGTGCGTGCTGGACAACCTCCTCGTGGTGCACCCTGGGCACCGCCGACCACCTCTTCAGCATCCCTGTCGAGGTGGTCGACGGTGGCGGATAGTCCGGCTAGGGAGTCGCGTTTTGTCTGCTTCTGGCACTCTCTTCGGAGGGGGTCGGGGGCAGACCGGCGACGGGGGGGGTAAGGGGTTTCGGGGGGGGTAAAGGTGATGAATGAACGTGTGATGAATGATTTGGGGATGGGGGGTAAAGGCGATGGATGAATGGTGATAGCGTGATGTATGTAAGAGGAGAGGGTGCAATGTCCGCGAAGACTGGTGCTGCGGCCTGCCCAATGCGAGGGGTCTTGCGTGCCCGAACGCTGGAAGGCGGGGGGGCGAAACCCCGTCATTAGCGCAGGGGGGGATGGGTATAGGGACCTCACCCTTCAAAGGAAACAAACAATATGGAGCAAGCTGAACAATACATAATACCCCAGGGAGGTACCGGCCGCGCCGCGGCTGGAGAATCCTCCCCGGAACCACAGCTTCCCCTAGTGGGAAGAAGTGGTTCCGGCCGCCCCTCGTATTCTGGGGGGGGCGTCACTTGCTTTGCGTCTTCGGGCGCATCCGACCTTGGCGATCCTAACGGACTTGATAATGCTTATGATGTGGCGAGTGGGCGTGTTGACCTGGTGAGGTCCGTGTCTGTTGAACAAGGAGAGGACCGGAGAAGAGTGGAAGTGGACTCTGACGCAGAGTCTTTGATGAGCGCGTGCAGTGCTCAGAGTGAAGACGGAGCTAATCGGCTACCCCGCAAACGTGGCAGACCCCCTACCACTGGTGAGCATGTGGGGAAGTGGAAAATTAAGAAGGAGATGGAGGCTGCCAGGCGTGCGAACTCACTAGAAGTGAGGATTGCCGAGGCGGACCGTATAGCAGCCGAAATCGCCATGAGCGAGGCAGCTAGCGACCGATGCTCCCGTGCGGCATCGCGTGCCTCATCTAGGCTTGACGCGGACGAACTGCCGGTGGAGGGCCTTAAGAAGCGGCTTGAAGAATCCCTCGCGGGAATTCGGGAGGTTTCGAGGGTGTCCAAGGGGCTTAAAGGGGTGTGCCAAAAGACGCTCAAGCAGGCGGCAAGCAGTATTGAAGACGTGGCAGAGGAACTGCTATCACGCACGGCCACTGATGAGATACGCCGCCTGCAAATTGAGAACGCCCGCCTGAAGAGGCAAATGGGCGAGCTCCGTAAAGAGCTCGACTGCGTGAGGGCTATGGTGATTGGAACCGGGGGAGAGAGGCCAGCAAACCCAACTGAGACCCCTAAATCTACGGAGTCGGACCTTGCGCAGGTTGTAAGGGAGGAGATAGGCAAGGTCCTCCAAAGGGTTCAGTTTCTGGAGAGCAAAATTCTCCGGCCGCCCTTGGCGTCTGACAAGGTCAAACAGATGGCACCCGCCCCAGAAGTAAGGCGAGTCGAAAAGACAACACGTCTTGTTAAACCACCCGAGCGGGCGCCCACACTCGTGACGGAACAGACTCCGACCACGTCGACCGCGCCCATAGCTGCCGCCAAAGTCCAGCGCGACAAAAAAGGGAAAGGAAAGGAGAAGGCGAACAGTCAAAGGCAGAAGGCCACCATTGCCCAGCCTCAGGCGCCCGCTAAGCCCGATGGCGGAGAGTGGCAGGTGGTTGGTGCCAAAAAGGCTGCCAAAAAGGCGAAGCGTAAGAGGCAAAGGACAAGGAAAAGGCTCCGAGCACCGCGCTCAACGGCGGTGGTCCTTACCCTTGCGCCCGATGCGGAAAAGCGCGGCATAACCTATGCGGCGCTGTTACATAGCGCCAGGTCGGTCATTAAACTGAACGACCTGGGTATTGACGGTGTGCGTTGCAGGGTTACGGCGACCGGTGGCCGCATTTTAGAAGTGCCTGGGGCCACTAGCGGCCAGAAGGCAGACGCTCTGGCCACTCAATTACGGGCCCAGCTCTCGGAGGAGGACTGTCGGATCTCTCGGCCGACAAGATGTGCCGACTTGAGAATATCGGCCCTTGATGACTCCGTCTCTCAGGAGGAGTTAGTGGCTGCTATCGCCGAAACTGGAGGTTGCCCCGCCGCCCAAATTAAGGCGAATGCCATCAAATTGGGCTCAGACGGACTTGGCACTGCGATAATAAGCTGCCCCATTGCGGCGGCCCAAAAGTTAGCGGATGGCCGACGTCTACTCGTGGGCTGGGTCTCGGCCCAAGTCAAGTTACTGAAGCCGAGGCCCATGCGGTGCTACCGCTGCCTCATGGGGGGGCACGTAGGTGCTAAATGCACTGCAGGAGTTGACTGCAGCAGCACCTGCTTCAGGTGTGGTAAATCGGGGCATAAAGCCGCCGATTGTGGGGACTCTCCGCACTGCCTAATGTGCGCGAAGGCAGGCAAGCCCGCTGAACATCTTGCGGGCAGTAAGGGCTGCTCATCATTTCAGCCCAGAGCCAAGAAGGCGGCCCCCGCGCAAAATGGTAAGCCCAAATCGGCACCCGTACCGCGACCGGCAGAGGAGACAAGTATGGACATCTAATAATGGACCAGATGCTCCAAGTACTTCAAACCAACGCAAACCATTCCGCCAGGGCCCAGGACCTTTTGTTCCAGACCCTGGCGGAGTGGTCCATCGGATTGGCAGTGGTCGCCGAGCCATACTCTGTCCCTGTCTCACCTATGTGGGCGGGAGACCTGGATGGCCTGGTGGCTATTATAACGGACTCGACGAATGGCGCCCCGACTCTCGAAAATGTCGAAAGGGGCCACGGCTATGTTTGCGCCAGTGTCGGCAACATCACTGTCGTGGGAATTTATTTTTCCCCCAATCGACATCTGGCGGAATTTGAGACTTTCGTGGCCCAACTCAGTACCTTGATTGGCAGAATTCACCCCCGCCCCGTGCTAGTCCTCGGGGACTTTGATGCTAAGTCCCCTGCGTGGGGCTCACCAACCGCCGATGCTAGGGGTGAAGTTCTGGAAGAGTGGGTAATAGAGAGGGGATTTGTCGTTCTCAATAGGGGCACGGCCTACACGTGCGTTCGGCAGGGGGGTGGGTCCATAGTGGACATCTCCCTGTCCAGCCCCAGCATAGCGCAACGGGTTCGCGGTTGGCACGTTGTCGAGGAGGCGGAGACGCTGTCGGATCACCGCTACATCCGATTCAGCGTCTCTGCCCAGACCTCCGGCGTCTCTGCGAGGGCTTTGATCGACCCTAATCCGCGATGGACCCTGGGCCGCCTGAACCTTGAGCTTCTGCGGGAAGCTGCAGAAGTCCAGGCGTGGGCCTCGCCGCCGCGTAGCAATAACATCCAGCAGGAGGCGGACTGGTTGCGGTCCGCTTTAGTCGCCATCTGCGACGCGGCGATGCCACGGGTGCGGCCTAACTCTAGGTCACGAAGACGGCAAGTGTACTGGTGGTCGCATGAGCTCGCGCAGTTGCGCAGGGCTTGCATAGCCGCGCGCCGCCGGTACACTCGCCATCGGAGAAGACGCCGCCGTACCCAATACTCGGCGATAAGAGAGGCCGAATTGTACGAGGCCTATAGAGCGGCGAAACGGACTCTGCAGGAGGCCATTAAAAGGGCTAAGGTGCAAGCTCGGGAGGAGCTTCTGGCCATCCTGGACAGGGACCCCTGGGGACGCCCGTACAGGATGGTCAGGGGCAAACTTCGCCCCTGGGCCCCGCCCCTGACTCAGACCTTGCAGCCCCAAATACTGGACGCGACGCTTAGTGCCCTGTTCCCGGATGGAACAGAGCGCACTCCCCCGGACATGACCACACCTGGACTAGACACCCTGGACATTGACGAAAACGCCCCCGAGGTCACCGAGCTGGAACTTGAGGTGGCAATACACAAAATGAGGACCAAGAACGTAGCCCCAGGACCCGACGGCGTACCTGGACGTGTTCTGGCTGCGTCACTTGCAGCCCTGGGGCCACGTTACGTGGCGTTCCTTAGTGAGTGCCTACGGCAAGGACACTTCCCCAATAACTGGAAGACGGGGAAATTAATTCTGCTTAGGAAAGACGGGCGTCCTGCCGACTCACCTTCTGCATATAGGCCAATAGTCCTTCTCGACGAGGCGGGAAAGCTCTTTGAGCGAATCATCGCCTACCGCCTCGTCGAGCACCTGACTGTAGCAGGGCCGGACTTGAGTCCCCACCAGTTCGGGTTCCGGCGTGGAAGGTCAACCATCGACGCAATCAAGAGAGTGAAGGGTATCGTGGAGGAAGCGGCGTCCCGGGGAGAGGTGACATTGGCAGTGTCAATAGACATTGCCAATGCGTTCAACTCCCTCCCCTGGGGCGCGATCTTGGCGGCCCTGAACTACCACCGGGTCCCACTCTACCTGCGTCGATTGGTGTCAAACTATCTCTCGGATAGAAGCATCACGTTCCCGAGCAATGCGGAGTGGTGCCAGAAAGAAATAAGATGCGGTGTTCCACAGGGGTCGGTCCTAGGGCCACTCCTGTGGAATGTCGCATACGATTGGGTGCTTCGCGGTTCGCTGCTTCCTGGTGTCGCCCTGACATGCTACGCGGATGACACCCTAGTGACAGCAAGGGGCAAAACATACCGGCAGGCTGCCCTACGGGCTACAGCAGGCGTAGCTTTAGTCGTTGGGCGCATTAGAAGACTGGGCCTTAATGTGGCGCTTAATAAGATCGAGGCGGTCGCCTTCCATGGGCCCCGAAATGCGCCGCCTGCAGACTTGCACATCGTGGTGGGGGGCGTGCGCATCAATGTGGGACGAACCCTGAAATACCTTGGGTTACTCCTTGATAGTCGCTGGTCATTTCGTTCCCACTTTGAGGCGCTCGCTCCCAAACTCACGAAGACGGCGGCGGCATTATCGTCTATCCTCCCCAACCTGGGGGGACCTGACGCCTCATGCAGGCGGCTTTATACAGGGGTCGTGCGGTCCCAGGCCCTGTATGGTGCCCCGATCTGGGCTGAAGCCCTATCCGCCCAAAACACTGCGCTCCTGAGGAGACCTCAGCGAGCCATGGCGAATAGGGTGGCCCGCGGGTACCGCACGATTGCCTTCGAGGCGGGGACGCTGCTGGCGGGAACACCTCCGTGGCAACTGGAGGCGAAGGCGCTATACCGCCTCTATCAATGGCGCAGAGATGAGCTCGGGCAGGGACATGTCGTGGACCTGCTCGACCTAATAATGAAGAGGAGAGAGTTGAAAGACGCCGTCATAGAGGAGTGGGGCGAACTATTAGCCATCCCAAGCTCGGGCGTTAACACCATCGCCGCCATAGTGCCGGTCTTCAGGGAGTGGCTGGAGCGCCGACACGGTGCCCTCACGTTCCGACTCACACAGGTGCTGTCCGGACATGGTTGTTTCGGGCGGTATCTGTGTCGTATCGGACGTGAGGAACAAGAAGGGTGCCACCATTGCGCTGCCCCTGAAGACACGGCCTTGCACACACTGCAGGCGTGTCCGGCTTGGGATGAGGCGAGAGGCGAATTGGTCGCCGCGATCAGAGTGCAAGCGCTCTCGCTGCCGGCCGTGGTCGCTAGCATGGTCGGGAGCGAGCGCGCTTGGGAGGCAGTAGCCTCATTTGCGGAGGCCGTAATGGCGGCCAAGGAGGCAGCAGAAAGGGAGAGGGAAGCTGCATCAGCGCTCCTCTCCCGCCGCAGACGCCCAGGGCGCCGACGTGCAGCCCACTTAAGGGACGATCTGCGTCCGCCGTAGGGCGTGGCCTGCGGGCGTCGGGGAGGGCAACCCGGCGTCCGACCAGCAACAGGCCGAGAAGGTAGACGGGCTCGCCGTGTCCCGCGGGCCCGTCCCAGTGGAGGAAGGGAGCGGAGGCTTCCTGCAAGAAGGGGACTGCAGTGGCGGTCCAGGCCCCGTCAGCGCCGTAGTAGTTATGCTACCCGCGGTACCTGCGGCGTTGACACTCAGGGCTGAGAAGGGACACCGAGGGTTGTTTTAGTGGGTGAGAGCCCCACATAACCACCGCGCCATGCCCTTGGCGTGGTGGTATGCGGCAGGACATTTTTCCCTCGTAAAAAAAAAAAAAAAAAAAAAAAAAAAAAAAAAAAAAAAAAAAAAAAAAAAAAAGGTTAGGTTGGGGTGCGTGCTGGACAACCTCCTCGTGGTGCACCCTGGGCACCGCCGACCACCTCTTCAGCATCCCTGTCGAGGTGGTCGACGGTGGCGGATAGTCCGGCTAGGGAGTCGCGTTTTGTCTGCTTCTGGCACTCTTTTCGGAGAGGGTCGGGGGCAGACCGGCGACGGGGGGTAAGGGGTTTCGGGGGGGTAAAGGTGATGGATGAATGTGTGTGTGTGTTTTTGTCAAAGGTGATGGATGGTAGGCGTGACTGCGTGATGTATGATTGGAAGTCGCCGAAAGGAGACGGTATGATTCGCGCGGTGCGTTTGCCAAGCGCACTCGGCTTTTGCCGACGCCGGGCGATCTCGTAATCCCACCGGAGGTGTCGTGGTATCACGTCTCGCGGCCGATGATGGTGGGACCGGGGGCCCTGCCTTAACTGGCTGGGCCAAGTGGTCGGAATCCACTATAAAAATGACCAACCGTCCCTGAGAGGGCGATGAAGTGCTGGCGGGAGGCCAGCAAAAGGAGGTAGGATCCCAGGGAACCGGCCGACACCCTGGTGTACGTAGGCTTATCCGGGTGCAGGGGGCACTGCTCGGATGGACCCACATATCCCCCATACTCGTGGGAACTCTATGGAATTTCTTAAAACTAAAACTTTAAAAACGACGGACACGGATATACATACTGACTCAGGCGATAATAATGGACCGAAACTGCATAACGAATCGGACTTGATGATTGGTGCTGGGGAAGGTGACGAGCGGCTTGCCGCTAGTAAGGAAACCGAGGAGAGGAGAGATGAGGCGGACTCCGACGCCGAGTCTCTGATGAGCGCGTACAGTGCGCAAAGCGAAGACGGATCTAACCGTCCACCCCGCAAACGTGGCAGGCCCCCTACCACTGGTGAACATGTGGGGAAGTGGAAGATCAAGAAGGAGATGGAGGCTGCCAAGCGTGCGAACTCACTGGAAGTGAGGATTGCCGAGGCGGACCGAATAGCAGCCGAAATCGCCATGAGCGAGGCAGCTAGCGACCGAGGCTCCCGTGCGGCATCGCGCGCCTCATCTAGGCTTGACGCGGACGAACTGCCGGTGGAAGGCCTTAAGAAGAGGCTAGAAGAATCCCTCGCGGGAATTCGAGAAGTGTCGAGGGTGTCTAAGGGCCTCAAAGGGGTGTGCCAGAAGACGCTCAAACAGGCGGCGACCAGTATCGAAGACGTGGCAGAGGAGCTGCTATTGCGTACAGCAACCGATGAGGTCCGCCGCCTACAAATTGAGAACGCCCGCCTGAAGAGGCAAATGGGTGAACTCCGAAAAGAGCTCGACTGTGTTCGGGCAATGGTTATCGGAGTCAGGGAAGAGAGTCGGCCAGCAAATCCTGCTGCGGCCCTTAAATCCACTGAGTCGGACCTTGCGCAGGTTGTAAGGGAGGAGATTGGTAAGGTCCTCCAAAGGGTCCAGTTTCTGGAGAGCAAAATCCTCCGGCCGCCCTTGGCGTCTGACAAGATCAAACAGACGCCACCGGCCCCAGAAGTAAAGCAGGCACGTCCCGCTAAAACACCCGAGCGGGCGCCCTCATCCATGACGGCACCGGCACCGACCACCTCGGCCGCTTCCAAAGTAGCCGCCAAAGGCGCGCGCGACAGAACAGGGAATGGAAAGGAGAAGGCGAACAGCGGAAGGCAGAAGGCCATTGCTGTCCAGCCTCAGGTGCCTACTGAACCCAATAGAGGAGAGTGGCAGGTAGTTGGCGCCAAGAAAGCTGCCAAAAAGGCGAAGCAGAAGAGAAGAAGGACAAGAAATAAGCTCAGGGCACCACGCTCGACAGCAGTGGTCCTCACTCTCGCACCTGAAGCCGAAAAGCGCGGCGTCACGTATGCTGCGCTGTTGCATAGTGCCAGGTCGGTCATTAAACTGAACGACCTGGGTATTGAAGGCGTGCGTTGCAGGGTCACGGCGACCGGTGGCCGCATTTTAGAAGTGCCTGGTGCTACTAGCGGCCAGAAGGCAGACGCCCTGGCGACCCAACTACGGGCTCAGCTCTCGGAGGAGGACTGTCGGATTTCTCGACCGACAAGATGTGCCGATCTGAGGGTAGCGGGCCTCGACGACTCGGTCACTCAACAGGAGCTGGCGGATGCCGTGGCTAAGGCCGGAGATTGCCCTGTCGCCGAAGTAAAGGCGAATGCTATAAAGCGAGGATCGAGCGGACTTGGAACCGCAATAGTCAGCTGCCCCATTGCGGCGGCCCAAAAGCTATCGGATGGTCGACGTCTCCTTGTGGGATGGGTCTCGGCCCAAGTCAAGTTGTTAAAGCCGAGGCCCATGCGGTGTTACCGCTGTCTCATGGGGGGGCATGTAGGCGTTAAATGCACTGCAGGAATAGACTGCAGCAACACTTGTTTCAAGTGCGGCAAATCGGGGCATAAAGCCACCAATTGTACAGACACCCCGCACTGCCTAATGTGCGCGAAGGAGGGTAAGCCCGCTGAACATCCTGCGGGCAGTAAGGGCTGCTCATCATTTCAGCCCAGAGGCAAGAAGGCGGCTCCCGCGCAAAATGGAAAGCCTAAATCGGCACCTGTACCGCGACCGGCAGAGAAGGAGAAGAGCATGGACATTTTGTAATGGACCAGATGCTTCAAGTTCTCCAAACCAACGCAAACCATTCCGCCAGGGCCCAGGACCTTTTGTTCCAGACCCTGGCGGAGTGGTCCATCGGATTGGCTGTGGTCGCCGAGCCATACTCTGTCCCTGTCTCACCTAAGTGGGCGGGAGACTTGGATGGCCTGGTGGCCATTATAACGGACCTGACGAACGGCGGCCCGACTCTCGAGAATATCGAAAAGGGGCACGGCTATGTCGCTGCCAATGTCGGCCACATAACTGTCGTGGGGATTTATTTTTCCCCCAACCAACAGTTGTCGGAATTCGAGACCTTTGTGGCCCAACTCAGTGCCCTGATTAGAAGAATTCACCCCCGTCCTGCGCTAGTTCTTGGGGACTTTAATTCTAAATCCCCTGCATGGGGCTCACCAACCGCCGATGCTAGGGGTGAAATTCTTGAAGAGTGGGTGATAGAGAGGGGATTCGTCGTGCTAAATAGGGGCACAGCATACACGTGCGTTCGGCAGGGGGGTGGGTCCATAGTGGACATTTCCCTATCCAGCCCCAGCATAGCGCGTCGGGTTCGCGACTGGCACGTTGTCGAGGGGGCGGAGACGCTGTCGGATCACCGTTACATCCGATTCAGCGTCTCTGCCCAGACCTCTGGCGGCCCTGCGCGAGCTTTGATCGACCCTAATCCGCGATGGACCCTGGGCCGCCTGAACCTTGAGCTTCTGCGGGAAGCTGCAGAAGTCCAAGCTTGGACATCGCCGCCGCGTACCTATAACATCCAGCAGGAGGCGGACTGGTTGCGGTCCGCTTTAGTCGCCATCTGCGACGCGGCGATGCCACGGGTGCGGCCTAACACTAGGTCACGGAGACGACAAGTGTACTGGTGGTCGCATGAGCTCGCGCAGTTGCGCAGGGCTTGCATAGCCGCGCGCCGCCGGTACACCCGCCATCGAAGAAGACGCCGCCGTACCCAATACTCGGCGACAAGAGAGGCTGAACTATATGAGGCCTATAGAGCGGCAAAGAGGACTCTGCAGGTGGCCATTAAAAGGGCTAAGGTGCAAGCTCGGGAGGAGCTTCTGGCTATCCTGGACAGGGACCCCTGGGGACGCCCGTACAGGATGGTCAGGGGCAAACTTCGCCCCTGGGCCCCGCCCCTGACTCAGACCTTGCAGCCCCAAATATTGGACGCAACATTAAGTGCCCTGTTCCCGGATGGAACAGAGCGCACTCCCCCGGTAATGACCACACCTGGAAGTGACGCCCTGGACAGTGACGAAAACGCCCCCGAAATCACTGAGCTGGAGCTAGAGGTGGCAATACATAAAATGAGGAACAAGAACGTAGCCCCGGGACCCGACGGCGTTCCAGGACGTGTTCTGGCTGCGTCACTGGCAGCCCTGGGGCCCCGCTACATGGCGTATCTCAGTGAATGCCTACGGCTAGGACACTTCCCCAATAACTGGAAGACCGGGAGGTTAATTCTGTTAAGGAAAGACGGACGTCCTGCCGACTCACCTTCCGCATATAGGCCAATAGTCCTTCTCGACGAGGCGGGAAAGCTCTTTGAGCGAATCATCGCCTACCGGCTCGTCGAGCACTTGACTGTAGCAGGGCCGGACTTGAGTCCCCACCAGTTCGGGTTCCGGCGTGGAAGGTCAACCATCGACGCTATCAAGAGAGTAAAGGGTATCGTGGAGGACGCGGTGTCCCGGGGAGAGGTGACATTGGCGGTGTCAATAGACATTGCCAATGCGTTCAACTCCCTCCCCTGGGGCGCGATCTTGGCGGCCCTGAACCACCACCGGGTGCCATTCTACCTGCGTCGATTGGTATCCAACTATCTGTCAGAGAGAAGCATCACCTTCCCGAACAACGTGGAATGGTGTGAGAAGGAAATAAGATGCGGTGTTCCACAGGGGTCGGTCCTAGGGCCACTCCTGTGGAACATCGCATACGATTGGGTTCTGCGCGGTTCGCTACTTCCTGGTGTCTCCCTAACATGCTACGCGGATGACACCCTAGTGACCGCAAGGGGCAAATCATACCGGCAGGCTGCCCTACGGGCTACAGCAGGCGTAGCTCTAGTTGTTGGGCGCATTAGAAGACTGGGCCTCAATGTGGCACTTAATAAGATCGAGGCG
This sequence comes from Notodonta dromedarius, assembly GCA_905147325.1. Classification (NCBI taxonomy): domain Eukaryota; kingdom Metazoa; phylum Arthropoda; class Insecta; order Lepidoptera; family Notodontidae; genus Notodonta; species Notodonta dromedarius. The sequence goes on from LR990174.1 coordinate 11,282,949, forward strand.
GTCGCCTTCCATGGGCCCCGAAATGCGCCGCCTGCAGACTTGCACATCGTGGTGGGGGGCGTGCGCATCAATGTGGGACGAACGCTGAAATACCTTGGTCTTCTCCTTGACAGTCGCTGGACATTTCGTTCCCACTTTGAGGCGCTCGCTCCCAAACTCACAAAGACGGCCACGGCATTATCGTCCATCCTCCCCAACCTGGGGGGACCTGACGCCTCATGCAGGCGGCTGTATACAGGGGTCGTACGTTCCCAGGCCCTGTACGGTGCCCCAATCTGGGCAGAAGCTCTATCCGCCCATAATGTCACGCTCCTGAGGAGGCCTCAGAGAGCGATGGCGAATAGAGTGGCCCGGGGGTACCGTACCATATCATTCGAGGCAGGGACGCTACTGGCGGGAACGCCTCCCTGGCACCTGGAGGCGAGGGCGCTAGACCGCCTTTATCAATGGCGCCGTGACGAGCTCGAGCAGGGACACGTCGTGGACCTGCTCGACATTTTGACGAGGAGGACGGAGCTGCGAGGCGCCGTCATTGAGGAGTGGGGCGAAGTTTTGGCCAACCCAAGTGCGGGACACAACACCATCGCCGCCATAATGCCTGTGTTCAGGGATTGGTTGGCGCGTGGACACGGCGCCCTCACGTTCCGACTCACACAGATGCTGTCCGGACATGGTTGTTTCGGGCGGTATCTGTGTCGTATCGGACGTGAGGAACAGGAAGGGTGCCACCACTGCGCTGCCCCTGAGGACACGGCCTTACACACACTGCAGGCGTGTCCAGCTTGGGATGAGGCGAGAGGCGAACTGGTCGCCACTATCGGAGTGCAGGCGCTCTCGCTGCCGGCCGTGGTCGCTAGCATGGTCGGGAGCGAGCGCGCTTGGGAGGCAGTAGCCTCATTCGCAGAGGCCGTAATGGCGGCCAAGGAGGCAGCAGAGAGGGAGAGGGAAGCTGCAGCAACGCTGCCCTCCCGCCGCAGACGCCCAGGGCGTCGACGTGCAGCCCACTTAAGGGACGACCTGCGTCCGCCGTAGGGCGTGGCCTGCGGGCGTCGGGGAGGGCAACCCGGCGTCCGACCAGTAACAGGCCGAGAAGGTAGACGGGCTCGCCGTGTCCCGCGGGCCCGTCCCAGTGGAGGAAGGGAGCGGAGGCTTCCTGCAAGAAGGGGACTGCAGTGGCGGTCCAGGCCCCGTCAGCGCCGTAGTAGTTATGCTACCCGCGGTACCTGCGGCGTTGACACTCAGGGCTGAGAAGGGACACCGAGGGTTGTTTTAGTGGGTGAGAGCCCCACATAACCACCGCGCCATGCCCTTGGTGCGGTGGTATGCGGCAGGACATTTTTTCCCTCGAAAAAAAAAAAAAAAAAAAAAAAAAAAAAAAAAAAAGGTTAGGTTAGGTTGGGGTGGGGTGCGTGCTGGACAACCTCCTCGTGGTGCACCCTGGGCACCGCCGACCACCTCTTCAGCATCCCTGTCGAGGTGGTCGACGGTGGCGGATAGTCCGGCTAGGGAGTCGCGTTTTGTCTGCTTCTGGCACTCTCTTCGGAGGGGGTCGGGGGCAGACCGGCGACGGGGGGGTAAAGGTGATGAATGAACGGGTGATGAATGATTTGGGGATGGGGGGGAAAGGCGATGGATGAATGGTGATAGCGTGATGTATGTAAGAGGAGAGGGTGCAATGTCCGCGAAGACTGGTGCTGCGGCCTGCCCAATGCGAGGGGTCTTGCGTGCCCGAACGCTGGAAGGCGGGGGGGCGAAACCCCGTCATTAGCGCAGGGGGGGGATGGGTATAGGGACCTCACCCTTCAAAGGAAACAAACAATATGGAGCAAGCTGAACAATACATAATACCCCAGGGAGGTACCGGCCGCGCCGCGGCTGGAGAATCCTCCCCGGAACCACAGCTTCCCCTGGTGGGAAGAAGTGGTTCCGGCCGCCCCTCGTATTCTGGGGGGGGCGTCACTTGCTTTGCGTCTTCGGGCGCACCCGACCTTGGCGATCCTAACGGACTTGATAATGCTTATGATGTGGCGAGTGGGCGTGTTGACCTGGTGAGGTCCGCGTCTGTTGAACAAGGAGAGGAGCGGAGAAGAGTGGAAGTGGACTCTGACGCAGAGTCTTTGATGAGCGCGTGCAGTGCTCAGAGTGAAGACGGAGCTAATCGGCTACCCCGCAAACGTGGCAGACCCCCTACCACTGGTGAGCATGTGGGGAAGTGGAAAATTAAGAAGGAGATGGAGGCTGCCAGGCGTGCGAACTCACTAGAAGTGAGGATTGCCGAGGCGGACCGTATAGCAGCCGAAATCGCCATGAGCGAGGCAGCTAACGACCGATGCTCCCGTGCGGCATCGCGTGCCTCATCTAGGCTTGACGCGGACGAACTGCCGGTGGAGGGCCTTAAGAAGCGGCTTGAAGAATCCCTCGCGGGAATTCGGGAGGTTTCGAGGGTGTCCAAGGGGCTTAAAGGGGTGTGCCAAAAGACGCTCAAGCAGGCGGCAAGCAGTATTGAAGACGTGGCAGAGGAACTGCTATCACGCACGGCCACTGATGAGATACGCCGCCTGCAAATTGAGAACGCCCGCCTGAAGAGGCAAATGGGCGAGCTCCGTAAAGAGCTCGACTGCGTGAGGGCTATGGTGATTGGAACCGGGGGAGAGAGGCCAGCAAACCCAACTGAGACCCCTAAATCTACGGAGTCGGACCTTGCGCAGGTTGTAAGGGAGGAGATAGGCAAGGTCCTCCAAAGGGTTCAGTTTCTGGAGAGCAAAATTCTCCGGCCGCCCTTGGCGTCTGACAAGGTCAAACAGATGGCACCCGCCCCAGAAGTAAGGCGAGTCGAAAAGACAACACGTCTTGTTAAACCACCTGAGCGGGCGCCCACACTCGTGACGGAACAGACTCCGACCACGTCGACCGCGCCCATAGCTGCCGCCAAAGTCCAGCGCGACAAAAAAGGGAATGGAAAGGAGAAGGCGAACAGCCAAAGGCAGAAGGCCACCATTGCCCAGCCTCAGGCGCCCGCTAAGCCCGATGGCGGAGAGTGGCAGGTGGTTGGTGCCAAAAAGGCTGCCAAAAAGGCGAAGCGTAAGAGGCAAAGGACAAGGAAAAGGCTCCGAGCACCGCGCTCAACGGCGGTGGTCCTTACCCTTGCGCCCGATGCGGAAAAGCGCGGCATAACCTATGCGGCGCTGTTACATAGCGCCAGGTCGGTCATTAAACTGAACGACCTGGGTATTGACGGTGTGCGTTGCAGGGTTACGGCGACCGGTGGCCGCATTTTAGAAGTGCCTGGGGCCACTAGCGGCCAGAAGGCAGACGCTCTGGCCACTCAATTACGGGCCCAGCTCTCGGAGGAGGACTGTCGGATCTCTCGGCCGACAAGATGTGCCGACTTGAGAATATCGGCCCTTGATGACTCCGTCTCTCAGGAGGAGTTAGTGGCTGCTATCGCCGAAACTGGAGGTTGCCCTGCCGCCCAAATTAAGGCGAATGCCATCAAATTGGGCTCAGACGGACTTGGCACTGCGATAATAAGCTGCCCTATTGCGGCGGCCCAAAAGTTAGCGGATGGCCGACGTCTTCTTGTGGGCTGGGTCTCGGCCCAAGTCAAGTTACTGAAGCCGAGGCCCATGCGGTGCTACCGCTGCCTAATGGGGGGGCACGTAGGTGCTAAGTGCACCGCAGGAGTTGACTGCAGCAGCACCTGCTTCAGGTGTGGTAAATCGGGGCATAAAGCCGCCGTTTGTGGGGACACTCCGCACTGCCTAATGTGCGCGAAGGCAGGCAAGCCCGCTGAACATCTCGCGGGCAGTAAGGGCTGCCCATCGTTTCAGCCCAGAGCCAAGAAGGCGGCCCCCGCGCAAAATGGTAAGCCCAAATCGGCACCCGTACCGCGACCGGCAGAGAAGGAGACAAGCATGGACATCTAATAATGGACCAGATGCTCCAAGTACTTCAAACCAACGCAAACCATTCCGCCAGGGCCCAGGACCTTTTGTTCCAGACCCTGGCGGAGTGGTCCATCGGACTGGCTGTGGTTGCCGAGCCATACTACGTCCCTGCCTCACCTATGTGGGCGGGAGACTTGGATGGCCTGGTGGCCATATTAACGGATCTGACGAACGGTGCCCCGCCACTCGAAAACGTCGAAAGGGGCCATGGCTACGTCGCCGCCAGCGTCGGAAACATGTCTGTTGTCGGGGTCTATTTCTCCCCCAACCGGCATCTGGCGGAATTCGAGACGTTCGTAGCTCAGCTCAGTGCGCTCGTTGGCAGTTTTCGCCCCCGCCCCGTGCTAGTCCTCGGGGACTTTAATGCAAAGTCTTCTGCGTGGGGTTCACCAACCGCCGACGCTCGGGGTGAAATTCTCGAGGAGTGGGCAGTGGAGAGAGGACTGGTCGTCCTGAATAGGGGCACGGCCTACACGTGCATTCGGCAGGGGGGTGGGTCCATTGTGGACATCTCCTTCTCTAGCCCCAGCATAGCGCGTCGGGTTCTTGACTGGCACGTTGTTGAGGGGGCGGAGACGCTGTCGGATCATCGTTACATCCGATTCAGCGTTTCCGCCCAGACCTCCGGCGTTACTGGTCAACCAGCCTTGATTGACCCTAACCCGCGATGGACTCTGGGCCGTCTGAATCGTGAGCTTCTGCTAGAAGCCGCTGAAGTCCAAGCTTGGAGCTCGCCGCCGCGTATTTACAACATCCAGCAGGAGGCGGACTGGTTGCGGTCCGCTTTAGTCGCCATCTGCGACGCGGCGATGCCACGGGTGCGGCCTAACACTAGGTCACGGAGACGGCAAGTGTACTGGTGGTCGCAAGAGCTTGCGCAGTTGCGCAGAGCTTGCATAGCAGCGCGCCGCCAGTACACTCGCCATCGGAGAAGACGCCGCCGTACCCAATACTCGGCGATAAGAGAGGCCGAACTGTACGAAGCTTATAGAGCGGCTAAGCGGACTCTGCAGGAGGCCATTAAAAGGGCTAAGGTGCAAGCTCGGGAGGAGCTTCTGGCCATCCTGGACAGGGACCCCTGGGGACGACCGTACAGGATGGTCAGGGGTAAACTCCGCCCCTGGGCCCCGCCCCTGACTCAGACCTTACAGCCCCTAATACTGGACGCGACACTAAGTGCCCTGTTTCCTGCCGGAACAGAGCGCACTTCCCCGGATACGACAACACCTGGCTTAGACAACATGGACATCGACGAAAACGCCCCCGAGATTTCTGAACTGGAACTTGAGGTGGCAATTCAAAAAATGAAGGCGAAAAACGTAGCTCCAGGACCCGACGGCGTACCTGGACGCGTTTTGGCCGCGTCACTCACGGCTCTGGGGCCCCGCTACATGGCGTACCTCAGCGAATGCCTACAGCTCGGACATTTCCCGGATACCTGGAAGACCGGGAAATTGATTCTTTTGAGGAAGGACGGGCGTCCTACGGATTCGCCCTCCGCCTATCGACCGATCGTTCTTCTTGACGAGGCGGGCAAGCTTTTCGAGCGAATTATCGCCAACCGCCTCGTCGAACACCTGACTACAACAGGGCCGGACTTGAGTCCAAACCAGTTCGGTTTCCGTCGCGGGCGATCCACAATCGACGCAGTAGAGAGAGTGAAGGGGATCGTGGAGGAAGCTGTGTCCCGGGGAGAGGTGATATTGGCGGTGTCAATAGACATCGCCAATGCTTTCAACTCCCTCCCCTGGGATGCAATTATGGCGGCCTTAATCCACCACCGGTTCCCATCATACCTGCGTCGGTTAGTGGCGAATTATCTCTCGGAGAGAAATATAACCTTCCCGAGTAGCACGCAGTGGTGTCGGAAGGAGATAAGATGCGGTGTTCCACAGGGGTCGGTCCTAGGGCCACTCCTGTGGAATATCGCATATGACTGGGTTCTCCGCGGTTCCCTGCTTCCTGGTGTCTCCCTTACCTGCTATGCGGATGACACCATGGTAACCGCGAGGGGCAAAACGTACCGGCAGGCTGCCCTACGGGCTACAGCAGGCGTAGCTTTAGTCGTTGGGCGCATTAGAAGACTGGGCCTTAATGTGGCGCTTAATAAGATCGAGGCGGTCGCCTTCCATGGGCCCCGGAATGCGCCGCCTGCAGACTTGCACATCGTGGTGGGGGGCGTGCGCATCAATGTGGGACGAACCCTGAAATACCTTGGGTTACTCCTTGATAGTCGCTGGTCATTTCGTTCCCACTTTGAGGCGCTCGCTCCCAAACTCACGAAGACGGCGGCGGCATTATCGTCTATCCTCCCCAACCTGGGGGGACCTGACGCCTCATGCAGGCGGCTTTATACAGGTGTGGTACGTTCCCAGGCCCTGTACGGTGCCCCAATCTGGGCTGAAGCTCTATCCGCCCAAAATGTCACGCTCCTGAGGAGGCCTCAGCGAGCGATGGCGAATAGAGTGGCCCGGGGGTACCGTACCATAGGATTTGAGGCAGGGACGTTACTGGCGAGCACGCCGCCCTGGCAGCTAGAGGCGAAGGCTCTAGGTCGCCTTTATAAATGGCGCAGGGATGAGCTCGAGCAGGGACATGTCGTGGACCTGCTCGACATAATAACGAAGAGGAGAGAGCTTCAAGACGCCGTCGTAGATGAGTGGGGCGAACTATTAGCCCATCCAAGCTCGGGCGTTAACACCATCGCCGCCATAGTGCCGGTCTTCAGGGAGTGGCTGGAGCGCCGACACGGTGCCCTCACGTTCCGACTCACACAGATGCTGTCCGGACATGGTTGTTTCGGGCGGTATCTGTGTCGTATCGGACGTGAGGAACAGGAAGGGTGCCACCACTGCGCTGCCCCTGAGGACACGGCCTTACACACACTGCAGGCGTGTCCAGCTTGGGATGAGGCGAGAGGCGAACTGGTCGCCACTATCGGAGTGCAGGCGCTCTCGCTGCCGGCCGTGGTCGCTAGCATGGTCGGGAGCGAGCGCGCTTGGGAGGCAGTAGCCTCATTCGCAGAGGCCGTAATGGCGGCCAAGGAGGCAGCTGAGAGGGAGAGGGAAGCAACGTCAACGCTTCCCTCCCGCCGCAGGCGCCCAGGGCGTCGACGAGCAGCCCACTTAAGGGAGGATCTGCGTCCGCCGTAGGGCGTGGCCTGCGGGCGTCGGGGAGGGCAACCCGGCGTCCGACCAGTAACAGGCCGAGGAGGTAGACGGGCTTGCCGTGTCTCGCGGGCCCGTCCCAGTGGAGGAAGGGAGCAAAGGCTTCCTGCAAGAAGGGGACTGCAGTGGCGGTCCAGGTCCCGTCAGCGCCGTAGTAGTTATGCTACTCGCGGTACCTGCGGCGCTGACACTCAGGGCTGAGAAGGGACACCGAGGGTTGTTTTAGTGGGTGAGAGCCCCACATAACCACCGCGCCATGCCCTTGGCGCGGTGGTATGCGGCAGGACATTTTTTCCCTCGAAAAAAAAAAAAAAAAAAAAAAAAAAAAAAAAAAAAAAAAAAGGTTAGGTTGGGGTGCTAGGCCGGACAACCTCCTCGTGGTGCACCCTGGGCACCGCCGACCACCTCTTCAGTTTCCCTGTTGAGGTGGTCGACGGTGGCGAATAGTCTGGCATTGGGAGTCGCGTTTTGCCTGCCTCTGGCACTCTCTTCGGAGAGGGTTGGGGGCAGACCGGCGACGGGGGGTAATGCGTCGCCCGCGCCGTTCTCGGTACCTCTCTGCTTTCAGAGAGGACTGTAGCGCGGCGCGGGCGGCGCAGGGGTTGGGGGGGTAAGGGGTCGGGGAGGGTAAAGAGGATGGATGTCTGTGTGTGTGTTTAGGGCAAAGGTGATGGATGAACCACGAAAGCGTGATGTATGTATGGAAGGCTCCGAAAGGAGACGGTGTGTTTCGCGCGGCGCGTTTGCCAAGTGCACTCGGCTTTGCCGACGTCGGGCGATCCCGTTATTCTGTTTGGGTGTCGTGGACATGTCTCACGGCCCACTCAGAACCGGGGGTCCTGCCTTAACCGGCCGGACCGAGAGGAGTAAACCTCACTAAAAAATCCGTGGATCTCGGCGCTGCGGTCCGTGGCGCCGGGTGCTCGCAAGAGCGGCTGGAACGCACACCAGCCCTTAGCGGTCCCCCCCTGGGTACTTCCCGCCCCCCAGGCGTATAAAGGGTTACCGGGCTACAGGGGTCTCTGGCTCGGTGGACCTCCACTTCCCCCATAATCGTGGGAATAATTATGATGGACAACACAAAAAATAAAAATTACGGACTAACAAAACATGACGACCAAGGCAACCCTAACGGAACCGAACAGCATAGCGATACGGATGAGTGGACTGGCGCAGAACGTGGAGACTCGCAGGAGACTCCCTCTGCGAAGGAGTTTTTAAAAGCGGCTTGCCGCAGAATGGACCGGAGTAGGTCCGGGAGCGTGGAGTCGGCGGTGCTCGACGTCGATGACCTCTCGAGGCCTCAGAGCAGGCCGTCAGTTTTGGGCTGCTCTATATCGCCGGGGCCAGTGGCCCCGCAGAAGCGCCCAAGAAAAGGGTCTGGCGGCTCGACGTCCTCGAGTGGGGACGAAGTGGAGCCGGCACCAAAGGTGACAACGGCGAGGAGAGGCCGCCCTTTAAATGCGGGGTCCTCGGCCGTAAGAGGCCGCCCTGTATCAGCAGGGCCAACAACTGCGCGGGATAGGAGGGGGCGCTTCATTAAGCGCCCGGACACTCCACCGCCTCAAAAGAGGAGGGCACCGGTGGCTGCCGCCGAGCGCGAGGCACTCGAGCTTCGCGCTGAGGCGGCAGTCATCGAGACAACTGAGCTGGCGAGAGCGGCGAAGGCCAAAACGGGCGTTCTGGTCTGCTCCAAGGGCCCAAATGTCGCGGAGCTGCAGAACCTGGTGGAGCGGGAACTGGCCGTAGTGGTCGAGGTGGCGAAGAAGTCCAGCAACCTAAAGGGTACCTTTCAGAAGGCCCTGAAGGATGCTGCGGCCTCCATCCAGGCGGCGACCGAGACCCTCAGCTCGAGGACAGCCACGGAGGAGACTGCCCGCTTGCAGGCTGCGAATGCGCGCCTGCAATCTGAGGTGGCAGCACTCCGCGAGGAGCTCGCTGAGGTTCGCAGAACAATGTCGCGAACGGATACGGCCGTCCCTCGTACGCCGACCGCTCCCCAGACCCCGGAGGGGGGGTGGGAGGAACTTGCGCGTGTCATCATGCTCCAGGTGGGGAGCATGATGAGCGCGCGGTTCGAGTCTCTCGAGGACAGGCTCCTCCCGGAGAGACGAGTGAGACCACCACTCGCGGCGGATACACGGGCGCCAACAACATCCCCGGCGCCCCAGGCTCAGTCCTCTCCGCCACCAGCGCAGTCCCGGGCCCCAGCGGAGGCCAAGAAGCCTAAAAAGGCTAAACGACCCAGGAGTGGGCAGGCACCACCACCACCACCACCAGTGCCTGAATTACCCCCAGTGCCGACCCCTCAGCGACGCGCGGTGGCTCCAACAGCCGCCGCATCCCCGACGGCTGAGACCTGGGCTACGGTCACCGCCAGAAAGGCGAAGACCAAGCCCAGAGTGCCTGCCGGGGTACCTTCGCGGGCCCCGCGTGCTCAAGCTGCACGCCCTCCGCCACCCAGCGAGACACGAGGCCGAAAGAGGCAGAGGAGGCCCAAGCCCCCGAAGACCGCCGCGATCGTGATAACGATCCCCGAGGGCGCCACCACCACATATGCCGAGGTGATGGCCGCTGCCAAGAGCAGAATTCGGCTGTCAGACCTCGGCATCGACACTGTGGGCCAGAAGAGAGCCGTGACTGGTGGGCTCCTTCTGGAGGTAGGCGGACCCGAAAACGGGGAAAGGGCGGATCGACTGGCGGCGCGGATGCGCGAGGCCCTGGCCGAGTTCGGCGTGCGCATCAGCCGCCCCACCAAGACCGGAGAGATAAGGGTTGTTGGCCTGGACGACGCGGTCACCCCTGAGGACGTGGTGGCGGCTATTGCGGAGGCGGGTGCGTGCCGTGCGGACGACGTCAAAGTTGGCGACGTCCGCCGAGGGGGCACCTCGCTTGGGACCGCGTGGGCCCGGATGCCCTTGGAGGCGGTGGGCAGGCTGGTCACGGCCGGGACCATCCGCATAGGCTGGGGTCTGGCCAGGGTTGAGGCGCTGGAAGCACGACCTCTGCGGTGCTTCCGGTGCCTCGAAAGGGGGCACGTGGGGAGTAAGTGCCCCACCGGGGTCGACAGGAGTGCGCGGTGCTATAGTTGCGGTGAGCCTGGTCACGTGGCCCGCAACTGCACCGCGCAAGCCCCGAAGTGCCCGCTGTGCACAGACAGGGGCTGCAAGGCGGACCATCGGCTGGGCACTAAAAAGTGCTCACCGCCCAGGAGCAAAGGGAAGGGCACTAGTGCCCTCCCTGCTCCCACTAGCCAGTCGGTCGCAGCGGCTTCTGCCAGCGCAGCGGGCACGGGCCCGCCGGAGGCAATGGAGGATCGTTGATGTCTGTGCAACCAACGATCCTCCAGGGCAACCTCAACCACTGCCGCAACGCACAGAACCTGCTTTTGCAGACCGTTGCGGAGAGGTCGGTTGCCCTAGCCGTCATGGCGGAGCCCTATAGCGTCCCGGACCATCCTCGCTGGTTCGGTGACGACGCCGCCTCAGTAGCTGTGTACTGGGGCGGCGGAGAGGGTGTCCCACCCTGCTCCCTTCTAGAGAGGGGGCAAGGCTTTGTGGCGGTCAGGTGGGGCCCTCTGGCCGTAGTGGGCTGCTACGTCTCTCCCAACAGGTCCCTTGCCGATTACGAGGCGTACCTGGACGGGCTGGCGAACTGCATTCGCAGATGCCTACCCCGTCCGCTCATCGTCCTGGGGGATTTCAACGCCCACGCTAGAGCGTGGGGCGGCCCTAGGGACGATGCAAAGGGAGAGACGTTGCTCGAATGGGCGGCTGTGCTAGACCTCCGGCTCGTAAACCGGGGGTCCGTCAGCACATGCGTGCGGTGGCAGGGGGAGTCGATCGTGGATCTCACATGGGCGACTCCCGCTGCCATGGCCATGTTGTCGGGATGGCGGGTCGCGGAGGAGGTGGTCACTCTGTCTGACCACCGCCACATCGTATTCGGTGTGGCCATCCGCCGCCCCGACAACTCCCGCCGCCGAGAAGGCAGCCCCCCGCGACGTTGGTCTCTCAAGCGGCTAAATCGAGATCTTCTCGAAGCCGCCGCCAACGTCGCGGCGTGGCCGGAAATCGCCGAAGAGGTCCGATCCGATCCGGAAAGGGTGGCAATCTGGTTCCGGGACACGATGACGGTCGTCTGTGACGCCGCCATGCCCCGGACCGGAAACCCCAGGCGTGGGCAGGTGTACTGGTGGTCAGCAGACATCACGCAGCTACGTGAAGTCTGTCTGCGGTGTCGACGCCAGTACCAGAGAGCCCGGAGAAGAAGGCGAGCCTCAGCCGAGGAGAAAGCCAGAGCGTACGCGGCGTACCGAGCGGCCACAATGGCGCTCCAGTTCGCCATCGCGGACGCCAGGACTCGGTCCTGGAGCGAGCTCCTGGAGGGACTGGACAGGGATCCGTGGGGGCGTCCCTATAAGGCGGTGCTTGGGAAGCTCCGCCCCTGGATGCCCCCGGTGACGGAAACCCTCGAGCCGGAGCTGCTGGAGAGAGTGATCCGTACGCTCTTCCCGGCGGCGCCGGCCAGTCCTTCAATCCCCCCGACACCTTCGGACTACACCGATGAGTTGGGGGTGACCGAGCAGGAGCTGGACCGAGCCGTTGGCCGCTTGCGTGCCAAGAACACCGCGCCAGGGCCCGACGGTATACCGGGCCGGGCGTTGGTGTTGGCTCTGGCTGCCCTGGGGAGCGTGTTGAGGCAGCTGTTCGACAGCTGCCTCCGTACTGCCACGTTCCCCACGGCCTGGAAGGAGGCTAGGTTGGTCCTCTTGAAGAAGGAAGGCAGAACTGCGGACTCTCCCTCTGCATACCGTCCCATATGTCTGCTGGACGAGACTGGCAAGCTCTTTGAGCGCGTCATTGCCTCTCGTCTCAGCGGGCATCTGTCGCGTGTCGGCCCCGACTTGGCGGACAGCCAGTATGGCTTCCGGCAGGGACGATCGACGATCGACGCGATCATTCGCGTCCGTTCCCTGTCGGAGCAGGCTGTGTCCCAGGGTGGCGTGGCGTTGGCGATAAGCCTCGACATCGTCAACGCCTTCAATTCCCTGCCCTGGGACGCGATCGGGGGGGCGCTGTCACACCACCGTGTGCCCCCCTACCTGCAGGCCATCATCGTCGGAGGCTACTTGCGCGACAGGTACATCTCGTACATGGGACAGGACGGTGCAGTGCACCGGAGGGAGGTGTTGTGTGGTGTTCCGCAGGGGTCCGTGTTGGGGCCCCTCTTATGGAACATCGCATACGACGCAGTTCTGCGTGTCGAACTCCCCGCCGGCGTGAGTGTCGTCTGCTATGCGGACGACACTCTGGTCATTGCCAGCGGGGAGACCTTCGAGAGGACCACGAGGCTCGCCGAGCTTGGGGTTGAATTGGTCGTCGCTAAGATCCACGAGTTGGGCCTTCAAATAGCGCCTCACAAGACCGAGGCGCTATGGTTCCACGGACTGCCCAGGAGCAGGGAACCGCCCGACTCGTGGGTTCGCGTCGGTGACTCGCCGGTCCGGGTGGGGCGGTACATGAAGTACCTAGGCCTCACCCTGGACAGTCGCTGGGGCTTCGAGGAGCACTTCGAGCGCCTAGTCCCCCGGGTCGAGAGGGTAGTGGGTGCTCTGCACAGACTGCTGCCCAACCTCGGGGGACCGATCGAGGAAGTTCGCCGCCTCTACGCGGGGGTCGTGCGATCCGTGGTGGTCTACGGAGCCCCGGTGTGGGCTCCGCGGTTACGAATCCGACGCTGCAGGACCAAGATCTATAGCCTGCAGCGGAGGATGGCCATCCGGGTCGCACGAGGATACCGCACGGTATCCTTTGAGGCGGCGACGATCCTAGCGCGCTTCCCGCCCTTGGACATACTGGCGGACATGGACGCGAGGGTCTATGACCGGATCCGCGAAGTCCGCCAGAGAGGCGAGGAGGCGCCAGCGCTCGAAGGCATACGCCGGCGGGAACGGAGGCGCGCGTTCGCGGAGTGGCGCGCGCGGCTCTCCGATGAGCGATACGCGCGCAAACGCGTCGTCAACGCTCTCCTGCCGGTCCTCGAAGCCTGGGTGAGGAGGAAGACGGGGCGAGTCACCTTCAGGCTTGCACAGATCATCACTGGACACGGCTGTTTCAGTGATTATCTGTGCAAGATAGGACGCGAAGCGACGGCCAATTGCCACCACTGTGGAGGAGACCAGGATTCCGCCCAGCACACGCTCGAGGCGTGTCCCGCGTGGGACGCGGAGCGGCGGATCCTGGTCCGCCGGATCGGATCGGACCTCTCCCTGGGCAGCGTAGTATCGGCTATGCTGTCCGGGGAAGCGGCGTGGGGGGCTGTGACCTCCTTTTGCGAGACAGTCATGTCCCAGAAGGAGTCCGCCGAGCGGGATCGGGAGAGAGCCGATCCCGCTCGCCGACGTAGGCGCCGTGCTGCGCCACGTCGGGGCCCCCCGGCCCTGATGCCCAGGGCCCAAAACAACGGGCTACCCTCGGGGTCGAGAACGTCCAGGGTGTGGGCCCCGGACGTTCCCTGACGACGACGACCCTGAGGAGGACGGCGGCGGGCGTGGCTCCCCGCCGCCGTGCACTGCGAGGGTGCAGGGGGAGCGACCATCTGCTCCCCCGGGGCGAGCTCCCGCGAGGGAGCGCGGCACATGAGGGGCACCGGTGAGTTCTTCGGGAGGGCCCGGAGTCCCTCTGACGTGCGGAAGGCGGCCACCGGGGAGGTTTTAGTGGGTAAGAATCCCACATACCCCAGGCCTTTCCCACAAGAGGCCTGGGAATCTTTGGAAGATTTCCTCCCCGTAAAAAAAAAAAAAAAAAAAAAAAAAAAAAAAAAAAAAAAAAAAAAAAAAAAAAAGGTTAGGTTAGGTTAGGTTAGGTTAGCTTAGGTTAGGTTTTTTTTTTTTTTTTTTTTTTTTTTTTTAATTTGTTGTGCACAGAGTGTGCACAACCGCCGCTTTTCCCCGGACATGATCCAGGCCCTTGTCTTGTTTTTATTTTTTTTGTCAGGGTATTTTTTCTTTTTCCCTTAGGGTATAAATAATTTTTTCAGTCATTCTTTTAATACATGGTTGGTTACATTTTCTTAATATTTCTAGTCATTATGGGTAACAGTCACATTTTTAATTTATGTTTTCAGGTATATTGCGGCCTAATAATAATATATATTTGTAATCGGTGTTAATTTTTACAATTTGTAGTTACATGATGTTTATTAATTATTGACAATTTTGTACGAAATAATTTGTATAAATAATTCTTAATATTGTGTAAAATAAAATCTAATAGTTTGTGTATATTGTTATTATTGTAAAATTTAAAATTTTACTTTGTAATTTGGGAGAAATGATAAAATGGTAGAATTGTAAATTTGTAAAATTGTAAAATTGTAAAATTGTAAAATTGTAAAATTGTGAAATTGTAGTATAGTAAAATAGTAAAATAGTAAAAAGTAAAAAGTAAAAAAGTAAATAGTAAAATAGTAAAATTGTAAAATAGTAAAATTGAAAATTATTTGAACATGATTTGTATACTCTAGACGTGTTCGGCCTTGCGGACGAACTCGTGATTTTCTCGACAAGCACGGCAAGGTGTTGGTGTGTATGGTTGTTCATGGTCTTGTTCAGTTTAGTTGCATAGTATGGATATTCCAAGGAATATTTAGTATGTCAATTTATTAATGACAAGACCATGAACATGGTATTGGTGTTGGTGTGTGTGTAATGAGTGTATAGTTGATGTGTGTTGGTAGGTGTTGTTGTCTGTTGTGTGTGTGCGTAGATAGTGTTGGCAACACATCAGTGTTGCCGTATCTATCAGTGTTGTGTTTAGTGTTGTTTTGTTCAAGTATGGCCCGGATACAATCCAAGCCAACATTGAACATAATGTTGCTTGCAAATATAATATTTGTGTTTGTTTCCGGGTCATACTTGACAATGTTTTGTGTTTTGTGTTGTGTGTGTGTTTGTGTAAGCGCATGTGTAGGGTCTCTGTCGTGCTTGTCGAGTCCGTCGAGTACATACGGCGCTTTCCGCGCGCCCGTGACGACCTCATCCGTATGCGACGCTCGACCGCGCAATGTCGTCCCATTTTTTCCGGACAGGACAGTCCCCGCTGAATGCAGTGTGCCCGGTGTCTTTCCCTTTGGAGCGGTTGCAGTTTTTGCAATTGGGTTGTTCGCCCGCGGTATATCGCGGGCAGTCCGCTCGTGGGTGGGGGCCGCCGCAAAAACTGCAAGGATCGTTAGATTCTTTGCAGCTTCTGCGACCATGCCCGTAACCCAGACACCGGGTGCACTGCACGAGCGGGGACTGGTCCTCGACCGGCACCCTCTGCAGGTCTATGTGGACCTTCCCCACCGACGTCAGCCTCTGCCACATCCTGGGAGGCACCTGAAGGACGACGTGACACTCCGAGGAGTTTCTCGCCTTCCTTCGGTACCTCACCACGACGGCGCTGAAGTCGGCGTCGGTGAGGCCTGCTAGCTGGTCCACATTTTGGGTCCGCAAAGACGCCAGGATGTCCTCGTCCGTGTTGTAAGACTGGACATCCTTTATTATCACCAGCGGGTTCTTATTCAGCGCCTCCGCAACGTCCAGAGTCCCGGTGGTTCTGAGCTTGGCTGCCATCCTGGTCAGCTCATCCTTGTTGGAGCAGCTCAGCACCACCTTCTGGTCTCGGACCTTGCGGACGCGCTGGACCTGAAAGCCGCTGGTTTTGGCGTCGAGTGCGGTGCGGACCCGTCCGAGCACATCCTCGCTCGTGTCCATCGCCTCACGGGAGGACACGATGATCGAGTGATGGCTCGGTGGGGGGGCCGGTCGTATGGGGGCGGCGGGGGCGGCGAGCGTCTCGGCGTATGTGGAGGTGGTGGGTTTCAGCTCCGGGATCTGGGTGCTGATGACCGCGGTGGTCTCCCTGATGGCCAACACCTCGGTCATCAGCTCCTCATGTTTGTCCCGGATTTCCTCCTTTTGGACCTCTCTAATCTCCTTTTGGAGCTTGGTGTTTTCGGCAAGCAGCCTGCTGTTTTCAGCAAGCAGCTTGCCGGCCTCCACCAACCTCCTATTGAGCTGGTCCAACTCCACCTTCCTCTCCTCCCCCGAGTCCTTCTGCCCCTCTTCCTGTTTAGTCCTTTCTCTCTCTTTACCCTCTTTACCCCCTCCCTTTTCTAGGTCCGCCTCCTTGACTAGTTGGTAGAGACGCTCCACTGCCGCCGCCACCTCATTTTTGATCTCCGTCTTGAGATTTCTAGAGTTGCCGAGGTGGAGCTTAGCCTTATTCAGGCATGCTCTCGCCTCGGCAACTCTAGACGGGATTTTTTGTAGCGGTGGTGGTGGTGGCGGGCTTGTTGGAGCGTCAGTCGACGACCCGCCCGGTGCAGTCCTGCTGCCCGTTTTTGGCTTGGCCGCCGCGGGGGCTGTGGTCGGTTTAAGGGAGGGTTTGGGGTTTCCTGGCTCCCCTTCCCCTAAGCTGCGTCTAACGTTTGGGGCCAGGTCGTCTGCGGCCTTGGAATGCTGGGGGGAGGAGGACGCCCTCTGGGTCTTCTTTACGGGCGTGCGCATGCCAAACATCCTGCTGTAGTTCATTAATTAATTCTAAAAATATACTGTATAAAGTGTAAGTGTGTATAAATTGTAATTAGTGTATAATAAAATTCTTAAAGCTAAGTCAATAGGGACGATAACAAGTAAATTTGGATTAAAAATAAAAGCAACAAAACAAGGTCAATAAAAACTTAAAACTAGATCAAAATTCAATCAAAGGTCAATTTAATAATAAAATATAAACTCGGTCAAAACGGACACATTTATACTTAAACCTAGGTCAAAAGTGACATAAAATGAAATAATATAGGTTTAAGCAATATTTACAGAAAGTTGCCCGGTGCAGCCTAACAGATGGCGGTAAAAGCAACCATCAACCTACCAGTGGCGCCCCTGGTGTCAAGAAATGTCCCTAGCTCCTATTGGGGCCACTCGATGTGTGCGGAGCTAGGTGGCTGACCAAATGTTGTGGTCCGGTCGCCGCCAGGTGGCGGTAAAAGCACTGATGTGCTTTTAGCGCCTCTGGTAGCGGGCACCGGTAAACTTTGGCCGAGCTATAATTATGTCCAAGTAATTGTATACTTGTTCCAGGTCAAAAAACAGTCAGTTCCTTAATACTAACATGTAAATAGAAACAAATAAAAACAAAGACAAAAACAACTTAAATCTAGGTCAAAAGGGACAATATGAAGTAAAGTTAATGTATTAAGTTTAAGCCCAGCCTCCGCAAGGTGGCGGTAAAAGCACTAATGCGCTTTTAGCGCCCCTGTGTCTGATAGCGAACTATCGTCAATTGGTGTCAGGTCGAGTTGGCGGAGCTGGGGGGCGGGAGTCAAAACAAACAATACAAATAACGACCACCCCGACTGTTATTAGACGAATTGGAAGTTATAAGAGGAGATATAGACACAATAATACGATTAACAAGACACAATAATGTGAACCCACAAGTGGTGCCCTCTCGAATTGGGTACTTAGAGTCCTCTATTCGCCGTTGTTTCCGCCAGCTACTTCTGGTGCACCCGAGTTGTTGTACCCTATTGGCCGCTGGATGGCGCTAGTAGTGGGTTGATTCTATGCATATTTTTTTTTTTTTTTTTTTTTTTTTTTTTTTTTTTTTTCAACTTTCAGGGCCTATATCTTCGGGCTCAAGTGCTGAAAACTGGTTCTGGCGACGTACAGGGTCGTTTTGGGGGGTCCTCCTTCGAGTCCCACCCCAAGAATCAGGACAAAGGCCAACACAAAAAAGCAGTTTTTCAGTTTACGAGTATATTTACCACGTTATCTCGCCGGTTTTGCGGTTTGTGGTAAACTTTTTCCTCCGTTTTACAGCTGGCGTTCGGAGGTCTCACGCAGGAAAAATATGAGACCTGGAGTATGCTGTTCCTGTGGGAGCACTCTATACAGTGCTATAAATTTTGAGGGGGGGTCACATACAAAAAACACAAATGGGGGGGGACACACACTTTTGAGAATCAAGTTTGTGACCGCAAAAAGCGGATAGCCCAGCGGTTATTCTCTTTGCAGAGTTATTGTTTGCAGGATCCTGTAGAGGGATCGATTCTCTATATTATTAACACTAAAAAAGTATATGTCACTCATCTAGTTCAAAAGTTATTGGCTCTGAAAAGTCGCAAGGTCGAGAAAAACACAGAAAAAAGTTGTTTTTCTGGCGTTTACTTCGCCGTCACTTAGGTTGTAGAAGTAAAAAGTATATATTTGGAAAGGGCTCGTTGGGGGCTTTCTAGCCGTATTAGTCACAGTATCGTCCGATGAACTTTTGTCCGAACCAATTTCGGACAGTTGTCAGAAAAGTGTCTTTTTCACAGTGTGTACTAACCTTTATATAGCCAAAGGTTGTATCCTCTTTTAGAGGACACTTGGGCGCACAGAATAACGCTTTAAAAATTGTAGGTCCTCGATTTAGTTTAAAAGATATAACACAAAAAGTAAAAGTTGAAAAATTTTGACACTAAAATGGACACTGTACTTACAGTTTTACACTGATTTAAACACAAAATATGTCAAATGAGAGGTCTCGACGAGACCTTCTCACTGATATAAGTCACTGTCTTCTGAGAGCCACTTAACACTATTTTTGAGTCACTTTCTCTTGCAAAGCCACTTTTCGTGGGAGAACTTACGTCCTGGAAGCTCGATCACGGGTTAGGTTAGGTTAGGTTAGGTTAGGTTAGGTTAGGTTAGGTTAGGTTAGGTTAGGTTAGGTTAGGTTAGGTTAGGTTAGGTTAGGTTAGGTTAGGTTAGGTTAGGTTAGGTTAGGTTAGGTTAGGTTCAGGCTTGCACAGATCATCACTGGACACGGCTGTTTCAGTGATTATCTGTGCAAGATAGGACGCGAAGCGACGGCCAATTGCCACCACTGTGGAGGAGACCAGGATTCCGCCCAGCACACGCTCGAGGCGTGTCCCGCGTGGGACGCGGAGCGGCGGATCCTGGTCCGCCGGATCGGATCGGACCTCTCCCTGGGCAGCGTAGTATCGGCTATGCTGTCCGGGGAAGCGGCGTGGGGGGCTGTGACCTCCTTTTGCGAGACAGTCATGTCCCAGAAGGAGTCCGCCGAGCGGGATCGGGAGAGAGCCGATCCCGCTCGCCGACGTAGGCGCCGTGCTGCGCCACGTCGGGGCCCCCCGGCCCTGATGCCCAGGGCCCAAAACAACGGGCTACCCTCGGGGTCGAGAACGTCCAGGGTGTGGGCCCCGGACGTTCCCTGACGACGACGACCCTGAGGAGGACGGCGGCGGGCGTGGCTCCCCGCCGCCGTGCACTGCGAGGGTGCAGGGGGAGCGACCATCTGCTCCCCCGGGGCGAGCTCCCGCGAGGGAGCGCGGCACATGAGGGGCACCGGTGAGTTCTTCGGGAGGGCCCGGAGTCCCTCTGACGTGCGGAAGGCGGCCACCGGGGAGGTTTTAGTGGGTAAGAATCCCACATACCCCAGGCCTTTCCCACAAGAGGCCTGGGAATCTTTGGAAGATTTCCTCCCCGTAAAAAAAAAAAAAAAAAAAAAAAAAAAAAAAAAAAAAAAAAAGGTTAGGTTAGGTTAGGTTAGGTTAGGTTAGGTTAGGTTAGGTTAGGTTAGGTTAGGTTAGGTTAGGTTAGGTTAGGTTAGGTTAGGTTAGGTTAGGTTAGGTTAGGTTAGGTTAGGTTAGGTTAGGTTAGGTTAGGTTAGGTTAGGTTAGGTTAGGTTAGGTTAGGTTAGGTTAGGTTAGGTTAGGTTAGGTTAGGTTAGGTTAGGTTAGGTTAGGTTAGGTTAGGTTAGGTTAGGTTAGGTTAGGTTAGGTTAGGTTAGGTTAGGTTAGGTTAGGTTAGGTTAGGTTAGGTTAGGTTAGGTTAGGTTAGGTTAGGTTAGGTTAGGTTAGGTTAGGTTAGGTTAGGTTAGGTTAGGTTAGGTTAGGTTAGGTTAGGTTAGGTTAGGTTAGGTTAGGTTAGGTTAGGTTAGGTTAGGTTAGGTTAGGTTAGGTTAGGTTAGGTTAGGTTAGGTTAGGTTAGGTTAGGTTAGGTTAGGTTAGGTTAGGTTAGGTTAGGTTAGGTTAGGTTAGGTTAGGTTAGGTTAGGTTAGGTTAGGTTAGGTTAGGTTAGGTTAGGTTAGGTTAGGTTAGGTTAGGTTAGGTTAGGTTAGGTTAGGTTAGGTTAGGTTAGGTTAGGTTAGGTTAGGTTAGGTTAGGTTAGGTTAGGTTAGGTTAGGTTAGGTTAGGTTAGGTTAGGTTAGGTTAGGTTAGGTTAGGTTAGGTTAGGTTAGGTTAGGTTAGGTTAGGTTAGGTTAGGTTAGGTTAGGTTAGGTTAGGTTAGGTTAGGTTAGGTTAGGTTAGGTTAGGTTAGGTTAGGTTAGGTTAGGTTAGGTTAGGTTAGGTTAGGTTAGGTTAGGTTAGGTTAGGTTAGGTTAGGTTAGGTTAGGTTAGGTTAGGTTAGGTTAGGTTAGGTTAGGTTAGGTTAGGTTAGGTTAGGTTAGGTTAGGTTAGGTTAGGTTAGGTTAGGTTAGGTTAGGTTAGGTTAGGTTAGGTTAGGTTAGGTTAGGTTAGGTTAGGTTAGGTTAGGTTAGGTTAGGTTAGGTTAGGTTAGGTTAGGTTAGGTTAGGTTAGGTTAGGTTAGGTTAGGTTAGGTTAGGTTAGGTTAGGTTAGGTTAGGTTAGGTTAGGTTAGGTTAGGTTAGGTTAGGTTAGGTTAGGTTAGGTTAGGTTAGGTTAGGTTAGGTTAGGTTAGGTTAGGTTAGGTTAGGTTAGGTTAGGTTAGGTTAGGTTAGGTTAGGTTAGGTTAGGTTAGGTTAGGTTAGGTTAGGTTAGGTTAGGTTAGGTTAGGTTAGGTTAGGTTAGGTTAGGTTAGGTTAGGTTAGGTAGTTAGGTTAGGTTAGGTTAGGTTAGGTTAGGTTAGGTTAGGTTAGGTTAGGTTAGGTTAGGTTAGGTTAGGTTAGGTTAGGTTAGGTTAGGTTAGGTTAGGTTAGGTTAGGTTAGGTTAGGTTAGGTTAGGTTAGGTTAGGTTAGGTTAGGTTAGGTTAGGTTAGGTTAGGTTAGGTTAGGTTAGGTTAGGTTAGGTTAGGTTAGGTTAGGTTAGGTTAGGTTAGGTTAGGTTAGGTTAGGTTAGGTTAGGTTAGGTTAGGTTAGGTTAGGTTAGGTTAGGTTAGGTTAGGTTAGGTTAGGTTAGGTTAGGTTAGGTTAGGTTAGGTTAGGTTAGGTTAGGTTAGGTTAGGTTAGGTTAGGTTAGGTTAGGTTAGGTTAGGTTAGGTTAGGTTAGGTTAGGTTAGGTTAGGTTAGGTTAGGTTAGGTTAGGTTAGGTTAGGTTAGGTTAGGTTAGGTTAGGTTAGGTTAGGTTAGGTTAGGTTAGGTTAGGTTAGGTTAGGTTAGGTTAGGTAGTTAGGTTAGGTTAGGTTAGGTTAGGTTAGGTTAGGTTAGGTTAGGTTAGGTTAGGTTAGGTTAGGTTAGGTTAGGTTAGGTTAGGTTAGGTTAGGTTAGGTTAGGTTAGGTTAGGTTAGGTTAGGTTAGGTTAGGTTAGGTTAGGTTAGGTTAGGTTAGGTTAGGTTAGGTTAGGTTAGGTTAGGTTAGGTTAGGTTAGGTTAGGTTAGGTTAGGTTAGGTTAGGTTAGGTTAGGTTAGGTTAGGTTAGGTTAGGTTAGGTTAGGTTAGGTTAGGTTAGGTTAGGTTAGGTTAGGTTAGGTTAGGTTAGGTTAGGTTAGGTTAGGTTAGGTTAGGTTAGGTTAGGTTAGGTTAGGTTAGGTTAGGTTAGGTTAGGTTAGGTTAGGTTAGGTTAGGTTAGGTTAGGTTAGGTTAGGTTAGGTTAGGTTAGGTTAGGTTAGGTTAGGTTAGGTTAGGTTAGGTTAGGTTAGGTTAGGTTAGGTTAGGTTAGGTTAGGTTAGGTAGGTTAGGTTAGGTTAGGTTAGGTTAGGTTAGGTTAGGTTAGGTTAGGTTAGGTTAGGTTAGGTTAGGTTAGGTTAGGTTAGGTTAGTTAGGTTAGGTTAGGTTAGGTTAGGTTAGGTTAGGTTAGGTTAGGTTAGGTTAGGTTAGGTTAGGTTAGGTTAGGTTAGGTTAGGTTAGGTTAGGTTAGGTTAGGTTAGGTTAGGTTAGGTTAGGTTAGGTTAGGTTAGGTTAGGTTAGGTTAGGTTAGGTTAGGTTAGGTTAGGTTAGGTTAGGTTAGGTTAGGTTAGGTTAGGTTAGGTTAGGTTAGGTTAGGTTAGGTTAGGTTAGGTTAGGTTAGGTTAGGTTAGGTTAGGTTAGGTTAGGTTAGGTTAGGTTAGGTTAGGTTAGGTTAGGTTAGGTTAGGTTAGGTTAGGTTAGGTTAGGTTAGGTTAGGTTAGGTTAGGTTAGGTTAGGTTAGGTTAGGTTAGGTTAGGTTAGGTTAGGTTAGGTTAGGTTAGTTAGGTTAGGTTAGGTTAGGTTAGGTTAGGTTAGGTTAGGTTAGGTTAGGTTAGGTTAGGTTAGGTTAGGTTAGGTTAGGTTAGGTTAGGTTAGGTTAGGTTAGGTTAGGTTAGGTTAGGTTAGGTTAGGTTAGGTTAGGTTAGGTTAGGTTAGGTTAGGTTAGGTTAGGTTAGGTTAGGTTAGGTTAGGTTAGGTTAGGTTAGGTTAGGTTAGGTTAGGTTAGGTTAGGTTAGGTTAGGTTAGGTTAGGTAGGTTAGGTTAGGTTAGGTTAGGTTAGGTTAGGTTAGGTTAGTTAGGTTAGGTTAGGTTAGGTTAGGTTAGGTTAGGTTAGGTTAGGTTAGGTTAGGTTAGGTTAGGTTAGGTTAGGTTAGGTTAGGTTAGGTTAGGTTAGGTTAGGTTAGGTTAGGTTAGGTTAGGTTAGGTTAGGTTAGGTTAGGTTAGGTTAGGTTAGGTTAGGTTAGGTTAGGTTAGGTTAGGTTAGGTTAGGTTAGGTTAGGTTAGGTTAGGTTAGGTTAGGTTAGGTTAGGTTAGGTTAGGTTAGGTTAGGTTAGGTTAGGTTAGGTTAGGTTAGGTTAGGTTAGGTTAGGTTAGGTTAGGTTAGGTTAGGTTAGGTTAGGTTAGGTTAGGTTAGGTTAGGTTAGGTTAGGTTAGGTTAGGTTAGTTAGGTTAGGTTAGGTTAGGTTAGGTTAGGTTAGGTTAGGTTAGGTTAGGTTAGGTTAGGTTAGGTTAGGTTAGGTTAGGTTAGGTTAGGTTAGGTTAGGTTAGGTTAGGTTAGGTTAGGTTAGGTTAGGTTAGGTTAGGTTAGTTAGGTTAGGTTAGGTTAGGTTAGGTTAGGTTAGGTTAGGTTAGGTTAGGTTAGGTTAGGTTAGGTTAGGTTAGGTTAGGTTAGGTTAGGTTAGGTTAGGTTAGGTTAGGTTAGGTTAGGTTAGGTTAGGTTAGGTTAGGTTAGGTTAGGTTAGGTTAGGTTAGGTTAGGTTAGGTTAGGTTAGGTTAGGTTAGGTTAGGTTAGGTTAGGTTAGGTTAGGTTAGGTTAGGTTAGGTTAGGTTAGGTTAGGTTAGGTTAGGTTAGGTTAGGTTAGGTTAGGTTAGGTTAGGTTAGGTTAGGTTAGGTTAGGTTAGGTTAGGTTAGGTTAGGTTAGGTTAGGTTAGGTTAGGTTAGGTTAGGTTAGGTTAGGTTAGGTTAGGTTAGGTTAGGTTAGGTTAGGTTAGGTTAGGTTAGGTTAGGTTAGGTTAGGTTAGGTTAGGTTAGGTTAGGTTAGGTTAGGTTAGGTTAGGTTAGGTTAGGTTAGGTTAGGTTAGGTTAGGTTAGGTTAGGTTAGGTTAGGTTAGGTTAGGTTAGGTTAGGTTAGGTTAGGTTAGGTTAGGTTAGGTTAGGTTAGGTTAGGTTAGGTTAGGTTAGGTTAGGTTAGGTTAGGTTAGGTTAGGTTAGGTTAGGTTAGGTTAGGTTAGGTTAGGTTAGGTTAGGTTAGGTTAGGTTAGGTTAGGTTAGGTTAGGTTAGGTTAGGTTAGGTTAGGTTAGGTTAGGTTAGGTTAGGTTAGGTTAGGTTAGGTTAGGTTAGGTTAGGTTAGGTTAGGTTAGGTTAGGTTAGGTTAGGTTAGGTTAGGTAAGGTTAGGTTAGGTTAGGTTAGGTTAGGTTAGGTAGGTTAGGTTAGGTAGGTTAGGTTAGGTTAGGTTAGGTTAGGTTAGGTTAGGTTAGGTTAGGTTAGGTTAGGTTAGGTTAGGTTAGGTTAGGTTAGGTTAGGTTAGGTTAGGTTAGGTTAGGTTAGGTTAGGTTAGGTTAGGTTAGTTAGGTTAGGTTAGGTTAGGTTAGGTTAGGTTAGGTTAGGTTAGGTTAGGTTAGGTTAGGTTAGGTTAGGTAGGTTAGGTTAGGTTAGGTTAGGTTAGGTTAGGTTAGGTTAGGTTAGGTTAGGTTAGGTTAGGTTAGGTTAGGTTAGGTTAGGTTAGGTTAGGTTAGGTTAGGTTAGGTTAGGTTAGGTTAGGTTAGGTTAGGTTAGGTTAGGTTAGGTTAGGTTAGGTTAGGTTAGGTTAGGTTAGGTTAGGTTAGGTTAGGTTAGGTTAGGTTAGGTTAGGTTAGGTTAGGTTAGGTTAGGTTAGGTTAGGTTAGGTTAGGTTAGGTTAGGTTAGGTTAGGTTAGGTTAGGTTAGGTTAGGTTAGGTTAGGTTAGGTTAGGTTAGGTTAGGTTAGGTTAGGTTAGGTTAGGTTAGGTTAGGTTAGGTTAGGTTAGGTTAGGTTAGGTTAGGTTAGGTTAGGTTAGGTTAGGTTAGGTTAGGTTAGGTTAGGTTAGGTTAGGTTAGGTTAGGTTAGGTTAGGTTAGGTTAGGTTAGGTTAGGTTAGGTTAGGTTAGGTTAGGTTAGGTTAGGTTAGGTTAGGTTAGGTTAGGTTAGGTTAGGTTAGGTTAGGTTAGGTTAGGTTAGGTTAGGTTAGGTTAGGTTAGGTTAGGTTAGGTTAGGTTAGGTTAGGTTAGGTTAGGTTAGGTTAGGTTAGGTTAGGTTAGGTTAGGTTAGGTTAGGTTAGGTTAGGTTAGGTTAGGTTAGGTTAGGTTAGGTTAGGTTAGGTTAGGTTAGGTTAGGTTAGGTTAGGTTAGGTTAGGTTAGGTTAGGTTAGGTTAGGTTAGGTTAGGTTAGGTTAGGTTAGGTTAGGTTAGGTTAGGTTAGGTTAGGTTAGGTTAGGTTAGGTTAGGTTAGGTTAGGTTAGGTTAGGTTAGGTTAGGTTAGGTTAGGTTAGGTTAGGTTAGGTTAGGTTAGGTTAGGTTAGGTTAGGTTAGGTTAGGTTAGGTTAGGTTAGGTTAGGTTAGGTTAGGTTAGGTTAGGTTAGGTTAGGTTAGGTTAGGTTAGGTTAGGTTAGGTTAGGTTAGGTTAGGTTAGGTTAGGTTAGGTTAGGTTAGGTTAGGTTAGGTTAGGTTAGGTTAGGTTAGGTTAGGTTAGGTTAGGTTAGGTTAGGTTAGGTTAGGTTAGGTTAGGTTAGGTTAGGTTAGGTTAGGTTAGGTTAGGTTAGGTTAGGTTAGGTTAGGTTAGGTTAGGTTAGGTTAGGTTAGGTTAGGTTAGGTTAGGTTAGGTTAGGTTAGGTTAGGTTAGGTTAGGTTAGGTTAGGTTAGGTTAGGTTAGGTTAGGTTAGGTTAGGTTAGGTTAGGTTAGGTTAGGTTAGGTTAGGTTAGGTTAGGTTAGGTTAGGTTAGGTTAGGTTAGGTTAGGTTAGGTTAGGTTAGGTTAGGTTAGGTTAGGTTAGGTTAGGTTAGGTTAGGTTAGGTTAGGTTAGGTTAGGTTAGGTTAGGTTAGGTTAGGTTAGGTTAGGTTAGGTTAGGTTAGGTTAGGTTAGGTTAGGTTAGGTTAGGTTAGGTTAGGTTAGGTTAGGTTAGGTTAGGTTAGGTT
Source organism: Notodonta dromedarius (assembly GCA_905147325.1). NCBI lineage: Eukaryota > Metazoa > Arthropoda > Insecta > Lepidoptera > Notodontidae > Notodonta > Notodonta dromedarius. The sequence continues at coordinate 11,308,828 of LR990174.1, forward strand.
AGGTTAGGTTAGGTTAGGTTAGGTTAGGTTAGGTTAGGTTAGTTAGGTTAGGTTAGGTTAGGTTAGGTTAGGTTAGGTTAGGTTAGGTTAGGTTAGGTTAGGTTAGGTTAGGTTAGGTTAGGTTAGGTTAGGTTAGGTTAGGTTAGGTTAGGTTAGGTTAGGTTAGGTTAGGTTAGGTTAGGTTAGGTTAGGTTAGGTTAGGTTAGGTTAGGTTAGGTTAGGTTAGGTTAGGTTAGGTTAGGTTAGGTTAGGTTAGGTTAGGTTAGGTTAGGTTAGGTTAGGTTAGGTTAGGTTAGGTTAGGTTAGGTTAGGTTAGGTTAGGTTAGGTTAGGTTAGGTTAGGTTAGGTTAGGTTAGGTTAGGTTAGGTTAGGTTAGGTTAGGTTAGGTTAGGTTAGGTTAGGTTAGGTTAGGTTAGGTTAGGTTAGGTTAGGTTAGGTTAGGTTAGGTTAGGTTAGGTTAGGTTAGGTTAGGTTAGGTTAGGTTAGGTTAGGTTAGGTTAGGTTAGGTTAGGTTAGGTTAGGTTAGGTTAGGTTAGGTTAGGTTAGGTTAGGTTAGGTTAGGTTAGGTTAGGTTAGGTTAGGTTAGGTTAGGTTAGGTTAGGTTAGGTTAGGTTAGGTTAGGTTAGGTTAGGTTAGGTTAGGTTAGGTTAGGTTAGGTTAGGTTAGGTTAGGTTAGGTTAGGTTAGGTTAGGTTAGGTTAGGTTAGGTTAGGTTAGGTTAGGTTAGGTTAGGTTAGGTTAGGTTAGGTTAGGTTAGGTTAGGTTAGGTTAGGTTAGGTTAGGTTAGGTTAGGTTAGGTTAGGTTAGGTTAGGTTAGGTTAGGTTAGGTTAGGTTAGGTTAGGTTAGGTTAGGTTAGGTTAGGTTAGGTTAGGTTAGGTTAGGTTAGGTTAGGTTAGGTTAGGTTAGGTTAGGTTAGTTAGGTTAGGTTAGGTTAGGTTAGGTTAGGTTAGGTTAGGTTAGGTTAGGTTAGGTTAGGTTAGGTTAGGTTAGGTTAGGTTAGGTTAGGTTAGGTTAGGGTAGGTTAGGTTAGGTTAGGTTAGGTTAGGTTAGGTTAGGTTAGGTTAGGTTAGGTTAGGTTAGGTTAGGTTAGGTTAGGTTAGGTTAGGTTAGGTTAGGTTAGGTTAGGTTAGGTTAGGTTAGGTTAGGTTAGGTTAGGTTAGGTTAGGTTAGGTT
>LR990175.1:6580000-6585000 GCA_905147325.1 Notodonta dromedarius
GCAGACGCGATATCCGTCAGCGCTACGACGACGCAACCGTCCTCGTCGCAAGACGAGAACGACGACGACGTCGACGCGCCCTTCGGACGTCGAGTCCGCCTACAGAGTTTTGTAGTGACTACAACACGCACACACCACCGCGTACACGCACGCGTGCGGCACGCGCGACTCGTTCCCTTCGTATCGCGAAGAGTCGCACGCACACGTACACGCACGCCGCGGCGTGTGTGCGTGTGTATACAAAAATATACACACATATACATTCACATATACATGTGTGTATCGTGTCATGTTTAAACGGACCCTTTTTTCGAAACCTCCCCCCCGATCGCTCGGAGTGGCGCGTTAAGAGAACAGAGAACCGTCATAAGCGTCACCGTGTTAACACGACGACGCAGTGTGGCGTATGTTTTTATGCAGCCGGCCCTCAGACAGGAGTGGTCCTGGATGTGTCTCCACGGACCGCAATGTGCGTTCGAAATGTCGATGTTCAAATGTGTCCTGCAGTTCACACTATGACGCGCAGTTAACTGCGTTCTTCATCGACCCGCGAGCCAAGTGATCCACCGTCCAGGGTAATGGTTTGGATATTGTTTTGTGTTTCTTGATACATCAATAAAAAATTTAAACAAATTTTATTTGTATAAAATAAAAAAAAATATGTCGATTCGCACCGCAAACTGGCGAACACAATAATTTTACGAACACGCGTTCAAAGGGGACTCGGGGTGCGGATTTTTAACCCTTTCACAGTCCAGCAGATATGAACGCGCGACGCGAGACCATATCGCCGCCAGCCACCGCCACCAGCCACCGAGTAGCGGCAGCGGCGGCGGCGGCGACGAAATCTCAATTTTCATGACTCATAAACGAGACGACGACATCAAGCGCACGCAGAACGCGCACAGACGACGACGACACACGTTAATGATCCTTCCGCAGGTTCCCCTACGGAAACCTTGTTACGACTTTTACTTCCTCTAAATGATCAAGTTTGGTCAACTTCCCAGCAACGCCGACGGCCGTGAAGCCACCGCGTGTCGGTCCGAAGACCTCACTAAATCATTCAATCGGTAGTAGCGACGGGCGGTGTGTACAAAGGGCAGGGACGTAATCAACGCGAGCTTATGACTCGCGCTTACTAGGAATTCCTCGTTTATGGGGGATAATTGCAAACCCCAATCCCCAGCACGAAGGAGTTTCAGCGGGTTGCCCGGGCCTCTAGGCCAGGGAGAACATGCTGATTCCTTCAGTGTAGCGCGCGTGCGGCCCAGGACATCTAAGGGCATCACAGACCTGTTATTGCTCAATCTCGTGCGGCTCGAAGCCGCCGGTCCCTCTAAGAAGAATTTTAATACGTCGCCAGTGAGTTGCGCACCGAAAGGCACGCACACCTAAATGACGACGCCTATTTAGCAGGCTAGAGTCTCGTTCGTTACCGGAATTAACCAGACAAATCGCTCCACCAACTAAGAACGGCCATGCACCACCACCCACCGAATCAAGAAAGAGCTGTTAATCTGTCAATCCTTCCGGTGTCCGGGCCTGGTGAGATTTCCCGTGTTGAGTCAAATTAAGCCGCAGGCTCCACTCCTGGTGGTGCCCTTCCGTCAATTCCTTTAAGTTTCAGCTTTGCAACCATACTCCCCCCGGAGTCCAAAATCTTTGGTTTCCCGGAAGCTGCCCGCCGAGCCATTGTAGTAACGTCGGCGGATCGCTAGATGACATATTTACGGTTAGAACTAGGGCGGTATCTAATCGCCTTCGAACCTCTAACTTTCGTTCTTGATTGATGAAAACACCTTTGGCAAATGCTTTCGCTGATGTTCGTCTTGCGACGATCCAAGAATTTCACCTCTAACGTCGCAATACGAATGCCCCCAGTTATCCCTATTAATCATTACCTCGGAGTTCTGAAAACCAACAAAATAGAACCGAGATCATATTCTATTATTCCATGCACGAAATATTCAAGCAGCATTTTGAGCCCGCTTTGAGCACTCTAATTTGTTCAAAGTAAAATTGTCGGCCCACCTCGACACTCACTGAAGAGCACCGCGATAGGATTTTGATATTGAACCGGCGTGTTACCGCCGGCTCACCGACGATATGCTCCGCAAACGTGTCAGTATCACCGCGGATGCGGTGCACCGACAGCGCGGCGCACAAATGCAACTACGAGCTTTTTAACCGCAACAATTTTAGTATACGCTATTGGAGCTGGAATTACCGCGGCTGCTGGCACCAGACTTGCCCTCCAATTGTTCCTCGTTAAAATATTTAAAGTGTACTCATTCCGATTACGAGGCCTCGTAAGAGTCCCGTATCGTTATTTTTCGTCACTACCTCCCCGTGCCGGGAGTGGGTAATTTGCGCGCCTGCTGCCTTCCTTGGATGTGGTAGCCGTTTCTCAGGCTCCCTCTCCGGAATCGAACCCTGATTCCCCGTTACCCGTGACAACCATGGTAGTCGCAGAAACTACCATCGAAAGTTGATAAGGCAGACATTTGAAAGATGCGTCGCCGGTACTGGACCATGCGATCGGCAAAAGTTATCCAGATTCATCAAAGTTAACGACTTCGGACGCGAGGCCCTCCGTCGATTGGTTTTGATCTAATAAAAGCACTCATCCCATCACTGGTCAGAGTTCTGATTGCATGTATTAGCTCTAGAATTACCACAGTTATCCAAGTAACTGAGTAAGATCTAAGGAACCAAAACTGATATATTGAGCCATTCGCGGTATCGCCTTAATACGGCTTGCACTGAGACATGCATGGCTTAATCTTTGAGACAAGCATATAACTACTGGCAGGATCAACCAGGGAGCTACTTTTGTTGTACGAATTCACGTACACCGCGAACGCGCGTCGAGCGACTTCGATGGACGATGTGCGACCACTGGCGTCGGCCACGCGTACGCGTCACGTCCTCGCTGGCGAGACGTAACGCATAAACACGAAAACAAACGTGACAGTGATCGCCGCAAAGTCCCTCTCTTGTCCCAAGCGACACGCGTCCACAAATCCACAACCCGCGTCCGCCGTGTCGACGGACGCAGGCGAGCTCGTTTGACGGCGGATTCATCATGATGGACACACATTTTGCGCCCAAGTTAATAGTGCAAAGTGTGCTTCTCCAATCACAAAAGGGTTGCGAACCCTCATTTTCGAACGTTCGTGCCGAGATATCGTTTTCACGTTCGTGCGCATTTTCATACACACAAACATAAGAGCGATTCGTTTGATCGTAATCATACATTCGATTACGCCCGGACGGTTCGAGAGCACCCCGACGCGAGTGATTACACGTCAGAATATTGCGACGCAGCATCGTGGACCAGAGTTGCCAGTGACGCGACAGGGCGCCGGAAACAATGGTCTCTCAACGGACGTACCGTAAGCCGCTCATAACGAGTCTATCAATTTTGTGTTTTACACATATAAAAATAAACCCCGGCCCGCGTCGTCCATTTTATTGTTGATCTCATATGATATTGTGAACAACATCGTTCCGTCGAGTAGTGTCTTGTGAGCGCACAGTTTACAAAATTATATAAAATTGCGATCACAACACAAAACGCCGACACACGAGCGACATTATTCACACAACTTATAATATATTATTATATTCAAGTCAGTCAATGCTTGCTCTGCTGTGTAATTTTCGCTAACACATTCGCGGCGTCTCGAAAAACACACAACATCATCACAAACTCGAACATAACAACACACCAGCAATCTTTTCAACTTCACTTGCGCACGCGCCGCTCTCCTACCTCTCTCTGCGCGGCGCGCGCCGCCACACGCCCGCGGTTACCGCCGACCGGCGTCTCGTCTCGTATCGACTCGACGCCACAGCAACCGCGTCGTGTGACGGCGAGGAGTCTCCGGTCTTGTTGGACAGTCGAAACGCGCAAAATATACATGCGCGTGCGCAGCAATACGTATAAAACGTTAAAAAGAAAAAAATAACAAAAAAAAACACCAAAACATATCCAACCCGACCTAACATAACCTGCCCTACACATAACCTGAGAAACCCCATCCCCGGCCTCCTCCCCCCCTCCCCTCACAACCCCTTTAATAGTAAAAAAACATCGCACCCAAAAAGTCTAACCCAACCTGACCTGTTGACAGCCACCCCAGCCCAAACCCTTTCAAAATAATACCCTAAAATGCATCCAAAAATTCCCCCCCACCGCAAACCCCTCGGAAGGCGAAAAAAAATCGCACCCAAAATAGTCTAACCCAACCTAACCTAAACCAAAGCACTCCCCACCCCCACCCAACCCCCTTGAAAGAAGAAAAAAAAATTGCACCCCAAAAAGTCTAACCCAACCTAACCTAAAACCCCCCCCCCCCCCAACCCCTTTACAAAAACAAAAAAAAAACATGCGCCCAAAAAGTCTAACCCAACCTGACCTGTTGACAGCCACCCCAGCCCAAACCCTATCAAAATAATACCCTAAAATGCATCCAAAAATCCCCCCCCCCACCGCAAACCCCTCGGAAGGCGAAAAAAAATCGCACCCAAAATAGTCTAACCCAACCTAACCTAAACCAAAGCACTCCCCACCACCAACCAACCCCCTTGAAAGAAGAAAAAAAAATTGCACCCCAAAAAGTCTAACCTAACCTAACCTAAAACACCCCCCACCCCCAACCCCTTTACAAAAACAAAAAAAAACATGCGCCCAAAAAGTCTAACCCAACCTGACCTGTTGACAGCCACCCCAGCCCAAACCCTTTCAAAATAATACCCTAAAATGCATCCAGAAATTACCCCCCACCACAAACCCCTCGGAAGGAGAAAAAAAAATTGCACCCCAAAAAGTCTAACCTAACCTAACCTAAAACACCACCCACCCCCAACCCCTTTACAAAAAGAAAAAAAAATGCCCCCAAAAAGTCTAACCCAACCTGACCTGTTGACAGCCACCCCAGCCCAAACCCTTTCAAAATAATACCCTAAAATGCATCCAAAAATTACCCCCCACC
>LR990175.1:6590000-6592500 GCA_905147325.1 Notodonta dromedarius
TCCGAATTATTTTATGCCCTACCCGGCGTATGTACAGTACCGCTATAAGCTGCGCAACGCGCAACACTGGGCCCTCGAGTACTGTTCTTGAACTAGAATAGCGTCGAGGCCCAGCTCGCCGGCCAGCGTGGGCAGCTCTTTAGTGGCCACCTCACCCCCTGCCAAATTTAGCTGGCCTATTTTTACTTGCGGGCCCTCTTCTACCGATAGTTGGTCATGCCAACTTCTCTCTGCTCCGCATGTAGTCTGGCCGGGCAGTCCCTAGAAGCAGTAGTGTGTGTCCCACTTTCCCGCCTGCCGAAGTTCTTGCAAGTGGCGCAGCACACCTGCTCGGCCTTGCATTCCGTATGCTTGTGCCCCACTGTGCCGCATCTGCTACAGGTGTTGTCGCGCGCCCTGCAGTACTTCTCCGGGTGCCCGTACAGCTGGCATTTGGCGCAGCAGGTCACGCCAACCCAGTCCGCCGGCTCGACCGCGTTCCACCCTACGTAGACCCTATCTTTTTTAAGTAGGGCCGCCCTGAACTGAGGCGAGGCGTAGAATACAGCGGTTCTTTCGGGTCTATCACGCCTGCCTTTCATAAAGGCGCCCTTGAACTGGCCCTGGATCTTGGTAAGGGGCCATTCTTCGTCCTCACTGAAGTTTTGCTCATGAAGCATTTCGATGATTTTGTCATGCTCGAGTGACGAGTCCACCCCTGGCAAACAGACTTGGGGCCGCCGCTTTGCAGTCTCTGATACTCGCAGGGAAGGCGGAACCGCCTTCCGCAGCCTGTTCGCCGACTGCTCGTCCGTCGTTTGGACGACTACCCCCGCGTTGCCCACCTTCCTCAACTTATCCACCTGGATATTTAGGCTCGCCGGGTTGACCGAGGTCTTTAGCTCGCGCTTCGTGTCGTCTGCGGTTTTCAATTTATCATTTGCCTCCGCTGGGTAAATAGCAAGGGTGGGCCCCTGCGCAGATGGGATGGGCACCTGCTCCTGCCTGCGCGGCAGTTTAAGCGTCGCCGCAAAGGTGGGTGCGGGCGCCGGAGCTCCCTCCGCCGCGGGGCCACCTATGCCTGCTGCTCCTAGCGCCAGTTCCATAGAAGCACACTTTAGTTTGCCCGCTGTGATGGCATGCTCTGCTTCGGCCAGGCGGATTTCCAGTGCGGCCACCGCTGCTAGTACGTCCTGGCCGTGTCCCGCTATGGCAGTCTTATCAGCAATGTTTAGCTTGTTCGTACCATTCGCAACAGCAGCTATCCCCTTCAATGATGCGTGCACGACGTCCAGCAACTGCACTTTAGTCATCGATTCCAAAGACGGCTCAACGTCCATGCCCCCCCCAGATGCCGTTGCTGGTGCCGCGGCGGTCCCTGGATGGTCGGCCACGCGCATCACCGGTGCTGTCGTGGGGGCAGGCACGCTTGATTTGCTCCTACCAGTCATTATTCCGCCAATGGGAGGGGCAGCCTCCGACGCCACTGCAGCACCAATGCGTCTCCTCACGGCTTCCTGCACCTCCTCCGGGGACCCCAGGGGACGCTTGGCTCCCGAAGACTGATGTTGATGCGGCTGTCGGCTAAAACCGCTAGGGGGAGTACGCGCGATCGATTTTCTGGGCTTAAATCCCTCTTCCGGGCCAATGGTCTCATTACCCAACTCGAGCAAAGCCACTACTTCCAACTGGTTGCGCTCCAATTCTGCCTGTTTCCTTTCAAGTTCAGCTTCGATAAGGCTGTGCTCCAGCCTCCGTTCGTCATCCGCCATTGCTCGGACAACAGTGCGGAAGCGATAAACTAACCGTCAATACACGAGCTGATTTTTATACAAAATAATGCACGAATAGTTGATATTCAGTATACGAACAGATTATTATCCAATACACGAATACATGAACAAATTATTATTCAATACACGAACAACTTATTATCCAATACACGAACAAATTATTATCCAATACACGAACAGTCGTTATGCATTACACGAACAGCTTTAATATTCAATACACGAACAGTGACGGGGTCTGTGGTGTTGTGAGGTGCCCCGACTGTCGCTGCACGTCGGTCCACCCCGGTGTTTGCACACCGCTGCGTGACGTCACCGGTGATGACGACGACCGACCGATCACGCCAGACACCCAAGTGGCAGGCTACGGGCTGCCAACCCTCCGTCGCCAGCCGTCAGCTGCCAACTGTCAACTGTCAACTGTCAACTGTCAAAGGTAAGAGTCAAACTTAAATCTATCACTCACCGCCAATGCGTGTCCCTGTCACTTACACCGCGTCCCACTCGCACAAATCCGTAATTTGACCGCGTCAAAGATGACAGCTGTCAAACCTCACACTTGTCACCGCGTCTCTTCCGCACACTACACTAATACGCCTGTGACGGCCGCAGCTACCAGCTGTCGGCTGTCAGGCTCCTGTCACCTTCACTTAAACGTCAATTGCGCACAATGTTCACTTTGATACTTTGTCTCCACCAACACAGAACAAAATCTAAAATGGCCGCTGCCT
>LR990175.1:6595000-6604337 GCA_905147325.1 Notodonta dromedarius
ACTCTCTCTTCAAAGTTCTTTTCAACTTTCCCTCACGGTACTTGTTCGCTATCGGTCTCGCGGTAATATTTAGCCTTAGATGGAGTTTACCACCCACTTAGGGCTGCACTCTCAAGCAACCCGACTCTAAGGAGAGTCCCTCTCGTTGCAGTCCTCCGTCACTACGGGCCTGGCACCCTCTCCGGGAAAACGGCCCCGTTCAAGACGAACTTGGACAGGAGTGACAACTACGAGAAAGCGGAACCTCCCGAACACCACATCTCCCGCCGCCATTACAACGGCGGGATTCAGTGCTGGGCTATATTCCTGTTCGCTCGCCGCTACTAAGGAAATCCTGGTTAGTTTCTTTTCCTCCGCTTACTAATATGCTTAAATTCGGCGGGTGATCCTCCCTGATCTGAGGCCAACGATAAAAGAATGAGGCAGACGCGATATCCGTCAGCGCTACGACGACGCAACCGTCCTCGTCGCAAGACGAGAACGACGACGACGTCGACGCGCCCTTCGGACGTCGAGTCCGCCTACAGAGTTTTGTAGTGACTACAACACGCACACACCACCGCGTACACGCACGCGTGCGGCACGCGCGACTCGTTCCCTTCGTATCGCGAAGAGTCGCACGCACACGTACACGCACGCCGCGGCGTGTGTGCGTGTGTATACAAAAATATACACACATATACATTCACATATACATGTGTGTATCGTGTCATGTTTAAACGGACCCTTTTTTCGAAACCTCCCCCCCGATCGCTCGGAGTGGCGCGTTAAGAGAACAGAGAACCGTCATAAGCGTCACCGTGTTAACACGACGACGCAGTGTGGCGTATGTTTTTATGCAGCCGGCCCTCAGACAGGAGTGGTCCTGGATGTGTCTCCACGGACCGCAATGTGCGTTCGAAATGTCGATGTTCAAATGTGTCCTGCAGTTCACACTATGACGCGCAGTTAACTGCGTTCTTCATCGACCCGCGAGCCAAGTGATCCACCGTCCAGGGTAATGGTTTGGATATTGTTTTGTGTTTCTTGATACATCAATAAAAAATTTAAACAAATTTTATTTGTATAAAATAAAAAAAAATATGTCGATTCGCACCGCAAACTGGCGAACACAATAATTTTACGAACACGCGTTCAAAGGGGACTCGGGGTGCGGATTTTTAACCCTTTCACAGTCCAGCAGATATGAACGCGCGACGCGAGACCATATCGCCGCCAGCCACCGCCACCAGCCACCGAGTAGCGGCAGCGGCGGCGGCGGCGACGAAATCTCAATTTTCATGACTCATAAACGAGACGACGACATCAAGCGCACGCAGAACGCGCACAGACGACGACGACACACGTTAATGATCCTTCCGCAGGTTCCCCTACGGAAACCTTGTTACGACTTTTACTTCCTCTAAATGATCAAGTTTGGTCAACTTCCCAGCAACGCCGACGGCCGTGAAGCCACCGCGTGTCGGTCCGAAGACCTCACTAAATCATTCAATCGGTAGTAGCGACGGGCGGTGTGTACAAAGGGCAGGGACGTAATCAACGCGAGCTTATGACTCGCGCTTACTAGGAATTCCTCGTTTATGGGGGATAATTGCAAACCCCAATCCCCAGCACGAAGGAGTTTCAGCGGGTTGCCCGGGCCTCTAGGCCAGGGAGAACATGCTGATTCCTTCAGTGTAGCGCGCGTGCGGCCCAGGACATCTAAGGGCATCACAGACCTGTTATTGCTCAATCTCGTGCGGCTCGAAGCCGCCGGTCCCTCTAAGAAGAATTTTAATACGTCGCCAGTGAGTTGCGCACCGAAAGGCACGCACACCTAAATGACGACGCCTATTTAGCAGGCTAGAGTCTCGTTCGTTACCGGAATTAACCAGACAAATCGCTCCACCAACTAAGAACGGCCATGCACCACCACCCACCGAATCAAGAAAGAGCTGTTAATCTGTCAATCCTTCCGGTGTCCGGGCCTGGTGAGATTTCCCGTGTTGAGTCAAATTAAGCCGCAGGCTCCACTCCTGGTGGTGCCCTTCCGTCAATTCCTTTAAGTTTCAGCTTTGCAACCATACTCCCCCCGGAGTCCAAAATCTTTGGTTTCCCGGAAGCTGCCCGCCGAGCCATTGTAGTAACGTCGGCGGATCGCTAGATGACATATTTACGGTTAGAACTAGGGCGGTATCTAATCGCCTTCGAACCTCTAACTTTCGTTCTTGATTGATGAAAACACCTTTGGCAAATGCTTTCGCTGATGTTCGTCTTGCGACGATCCAAGAATTTCACCTCTAACGTCGCAATACGAATGCCCCCAGTTATCCCTATTAATCATTACCTCGGAGTTCTGAAAACCAACAAAATAGAACCGAGATCATATTCTATTATTCCATGCACGAAATATTCAAGCAGCATTTTGAGCCCGCTTTGAGCACTCTAATTTGTTCAAAGTAAAATTGTCGGCCCACCTCGACACTCACTGAAGAGCACCGCGATAGGATTTTGATATTGAACCGGCGTGTTACCGCCGGCTCACCGACGATATGCTCCGCAAACGTGTCAGTATCACCGCGGATGCGGTGCACCGACAGCGCGGCGCACAAATGCAACTACGAGCTTTTTAACCGCAACAATTTTAGTATACGCTATTGTAGCTGGAATTACCGCGGCTGCTGGCACCAGACTTGCCCTCCAATTGTTCCTCGTTAAAATATTTAAAGTGTACTCATTCCGATTACGAGGCCTCGTAAGAGTCCCGTATCGTTATTTTTCGTCACTACCTCCCCGTGCCGGGAGTGGGTAATTTGCGCGCCTGCTGCCTTCCTTGGATGTGGTAGCCGTTTCTCAGGCTCCCTCTCCGGAATCGAACCCTGATTCCCCGTTACCCGTGACAACCATGGTAGTCGCAGAAACTACCATCGAAAGTTGATAAGGCAGACATTTGAAAGATGCGTCGCCGGTACTGGACCATGCGATCGGCAAAAGTTATCCAGATTCATCAAAGTTAACGACTTCGGACGCGAGGCCCTCCGTCGATTGGTTTTGATCTAATAAAAGCACTCATCCCATCACTGGTCAGAGTTCTGATTGCATGTATTAGCTCTAGAATTACCACAGTTATCCAAGTAACTGAGTAAGATCTAAGGAACCAAAACTGATATATTGAGCCATTCGCGGTATCGCCTTAATACGGCTTGCACTGAGACATGCATGGCTTAATCTTTGAGACAAGCATATAACTACTGGCAGGATCAACCAGGGAGCTACTTTTGTTGTACGAATTCACGTACACCGCGAACGCGCGTCGAGCGACTTCGATGGACGATGTGCGACCACTGGCGTCGGCCACGCGTACGCGTCACGTCCTCGCTGGCGAGACGTAACGCATAAACACGAAAACAAACGTGACAGTGATCGCCGCAAAGTCCCTCTCTTGTCCCAAGCGACACGCGTCCACAAATCCACAACCCGCGTCCGCCGTGTCGACGGACGCAGGCGAGCTCGTTTGACGGCGGATTCATCATGATGGACACACATTTTGCGCCCAAGTTAATAGTGCAAAGTGTGCTTCTCCAATCACAAAAGGGTTGCGAACCCTCATTTTCGAACGTTCGTGCCGAGATATCGTTTTCACGTTCGTGCGCATTTTCATACACACAAACATAAGAGCGATTCGTTTGATCGTAATCATACATTCGATTACGCCCGGACGGTTCGAGAGCACCCCGACGCGAGTGATTACACGTCAGAATATTGCGACGCAGCATCGTGGACCAGAGTTGCCAGTGACGCGACAGGGCGCCGGAAACAATGGTCTCTCAACGGACGTACCGTAAGCCGCTCATAACGAGTCTATCAATTTTGTGTTTTACACATATAAAAATAAACCCCGGCCCGCGTCGTCCATTTTATTGTTGATCTCATATGATATTGTGAACAACATCGTTCCGTCGAGTAGTGTCTTGTGAGCGCACAGTTTACAAAATTATATAAAATTGCGATCACAACACAAAACGCCGACACACGAGCGACATTATTCACACAACTTATAATATATTATTATATTCAAGTCAGTCAATGCTTGCTCTGCTGTGTAATTTTCGCTAACACATTCGCGGCGTCTCGAAAAACACACAACATCATCACAAACTCGAACATAACAACACACCAGCAATCTTTTCAACTTCACTTGCGCACGCGCCGCTCTCCTACCTCTCTCTGCGCGGCGCGCGCCGCCACACGCCCGCGGTTACCGCCGACCGGCGTCTCGTCTCGTATCGACTCGACGCCACAGCAACCGCGTCGTGTGACGGCGAGGAGTCTCCGGTCTTGTTGGACAGTCGAAACGCGCAAAATATACATGCGCGTGCGCAGCAATACGTATAAAACGTTAAAAAGAAAAAAATAACAAAAAAAAACACCAAAACATATCCAACCCGACCTAACATAACCTGCCCTACACATAACCTGAGAAACCCCATCCCCGGCCTCCTCCCCCCCTCCCCTCACAACCCCTTTAATAGTAAAAAAACATCGCACCCAAAAAGTCTAACCCAACCTGACCTGTTGACAGCCACCCCAGCCCAAACCCTTTCAAAATAATACCCTAAAATGCATCCAAAAATTCCCCCCCACCGCAAACCCCTCGGAAGGCGAAAAAAAATCGCACCCAAAATAGTCTAACCTAACCTAACCTAAACCAAAGCACTCCCCACCACCAACCAACCCCCTTGAAAGAAGAAAAAAAAATTGCACCCCAAAAAGTCTAACCTAACCTAACCTAAAACACCCCCCACCCCCAACCCCTTTACAAAAACAAAAAAAAAACATGCGCCCAAAAAGTCTAACCCAACCTGACCTGTTGACAGCCACCCCAGCCCAAACCCTATCAAAATAATACCCTAAAATGCATCCAAAAATTCCCCCCCACCGCAAACCCCTCGGAAGGCGAAAAAAAATCGCACCCAAAATAGTCTAACCCAACCTAACCTAAACCAAAGCACTCCCCACCACCAACCAACCCCCTTGAAAGAAGAAAAAAAAATTGCACCCCAAAAAGTCTAACCTAACCTAACCTAAAACACCCCCCACCCCCAACCCCTTTACAAAAAACAAAAAAAAAACATGCGCCCAAAAAGTCTAACCCAACCTGACCTGTTGACAGCCACCCCAGCCCAAACCCTTTCAAAATAATACCCTAAAATGCATCCAGAAATTCCCCCCCACCACAAACCCCTCGGAAGGAGAAAAAAAATTGCACCCCAAAAAGTCTAACCTAACCTAACCTAAAACACCACCCACCCCCAACCCCTTTACAAAAAGAAAAAAAAATGCCCCCTAAAAGTCTAACCCAACCTGACCTGTTGACAGCCACCCCAGCCCAAACCCTTTCAAAATAATACCCTAAAATGCATCCAAAAATTACCCCCCACCACAAACCCCCCTTGGAAGAAGAAATAAAATTGCACCCCAAAATGTCTAACCTAACCTAACCTAACCTAAAACACCAAAACCTACCCCTTTACAAATTAATATCCCAAAATGCATTCAAAAATTACCCCCCACCACAAACCCCCCTTGGAAGAAGAAATAAAATTGCACCCCAAAATGTCTAACCTAACCTAACCTAACCTAAAACACCAAAACCTACCCCTTTACAAATTAATACCCCAAAATGCATCCAAAAAGTACCCCCCACCACAAACCCCGTTGGAAGAAGAAAAAAAATATAGCACCCAAAATAGTCCGACCTTATTAGAAAATAAACTTTTCTATATAAACCAAAGACAATAAATAAAAATAATAATGAGTTGTCCTAGTGACATTGTCAAAAGTGATCACTATAAATATAAAAAAAACAAGAATTCCGCTTAGTTTCAATTATTTACGTTTGCTTGCGATTACAAACATGTTGAAACACAATAAGTGGTGTGTTTTTGTACCTAAGCAGCAGCTACAGCTAGTTCAATTTCTTTCTCAGGTAGCTCCTGATGTTACATGTGAAAGAAGGCGTGAGTGAGCACAGGAGAGGAGGGTGTGAGTGCAGCAGCAGAGGTGGGGGCTGTTGAAGTCAACCTCCGAATGTTTTGCGACCCCGACCGAGATCATACGTAATATGCAAGGATTCTCAGGGTATGGATAAGTAAGTGATGTTTTTATTCTGGTGACAAACTTTTCTATATAGACCAAAAACAATAAAGCCGATGCGACCATCCCTAGGATCGGACACCCTTTTAAATGACTGTAAGCTTTGTATTCCTGTTTCGTGTTTTTTTTTACCGTATAGACATGATCCGTATAATGTGTACATGTTAATCGATCCATCCAGTTCGTGCAATAAAGGAATCTGATAAGAAAGTTATAAAAAAAAAATGGCAAAGTTAAATTACAAAGATTTAGCTCACTGTTCGTGTAATGAAAAAAATAAAAATAAATCTCTCGCTATGCAGGCCCGTCGCAAGCAAGCAAGCAAGCAAGCAAGCAAGCAACGTCCTCGTCACATCGTCCTCGGACGAATCACCTGGCGTAGGGCTGAGTCTCAACAGATCGCAGCACGACGCTGCTCTACCGAGCACAACACCCCGCCAGGAACGGAAGTCGTCTACAGACTATTCCGAGCCCCGACATCGAACTGAGGTAAATTCGGATCTTCGGAGCCGTGATGCACGCGTTAAACGGACAGCATCGATCTCCGCGACCCAAATGGGCTTCGACGTCACACCTCACGTGGTGAAGCGCGACTAGTAAAGTCACATTGTTTAGAGCCTCCCGACTCTCGGGGCTCCACAGTGAGCATATCCTTGCCGGATTCGGCTAGGCTGGCTTCGGCCTTAGAGGCGTTCAGGCATAATCCCGCGGATGGTAGCTTCGCACCACCGGCCGCTCGGCCGAGTGCATGAACCAAATGTCCGAAACTGCGGTTCCTCTCGTACTGAGCAGTATTACTATCGCAACGACAAGCCATCAGTAGGGTAAAACTAACCTGTCTCACGACGGTCTAAACCCAGCTCACGTTCCCTTTTGATGGGTGAACAATCCAACGCTTGGCGAATTTTGCTTCGCAATGATAGGAAGAGCCGACATCGAAGGATCAAAAAGCAACGTCGCTATGAACGCTTGGCTGCCACAAGCCAGTTATCCCTGTGGTAACTTTTCTGGCACCTCTTGCTAAAAACTCTTTATACTAAAGGATCGATAGGCCGTGCTTTCGCAGTCCCTATGCGTACTGAACATCTGGATCAAGCCAGCTTTTGCCCTTTTGCTCCACGCGAGGTTTCTGTCCTCGCTGAGCTGGCCTTAGGACACCTGCGTTATTCTTTGACAGATGTACCGCCCCAGTCAAACTACCCGCCTGGCAGTGTCCTCGAACCGGATCACGCGGGAGTTGTACGGCGACGAGCGTTGCCGCCACGTCGCCACTCTGCACGCTTGGAACGAAACACCGTGCGCCCGCCGATATAATCGACCGCGCACCGCTTCCGCCCAACCGAGTAAGTAATGAAACAATGAAAGTAGTGGTTTTTCAGCGACGATCGCGAACGATCTCCCACTTATGCTACACCTCTCATGTCTCCTTACAATGCCAGACTAGAGTCAAGCTCAACAGGGTCTTCTTTCCCCGCTGATTCTCCCAAGCCCGTTCCCTTGGCTGTGGTTTCGCTAGATAGTAGATAGGGACATGACCCACCACCAACCCATGGCCCCGCCAACCTTACGGTTATACGGGCCGAATCCGCGGGAGATGCACGCGGTACTTGCTCGGGGCTCTTTCCCGCGTGCACGTCTTCACTCCCTACAAATTCTTTCTCAAACCTATGTCCCAGTTGTCACTCACCCCTTTGGGGTAGACGACCACAAACAGCTTCGTCGTCTTCCGCATGATGTTCTAAGTGCTGCGTCTTGTTTCTTGCATTCGCCTAATTTTGTGCCACTCTCTAGCGAACTCTCCCAGGCGCTCATAATTTCCCTCCCTCCCCACCAGGTCGGTGTAGTAAACTGGACCTTCCTCATCGCGACTGATTCCATCCATCATCTTACATCGAATCTCCTCATACAGGGGGCAGACCCACAAAACGTGATGGAGGTCTTCGTCCTCCATCCCACACTCGCACATACTGTCGTCCATCAATCTCATATCATACAGTCTCTTTCTAAAACACCCGTGTCCCGTCAGGATCTGGGAGGTGGCATGGTCCGGCTGGACCCAATGCGCCTCGAGTCTATCTGCGACGTCCGGGAAGAAACGACTCAACTCGCGACCCTTTTCCTCGCACTCCCATCTTTTCTGCCATTCGTCAATCGCCTCGGTCCACAACTCACGCTTCCGCCTGCTCAACTCCCCGGTCGCGGACTGGCGCGCCTCATCCAACTTGCCAGCACGGATCACCTCTAGGTCTGCGGGCAAAAGGCCAGCCAATACTGCAAGCGCGGCCGTGCTGGTCGACCGGTACGCTTTGGTCAGCAGTATTAAGCTCGATCGTTGCGATCTTAGTAAGGCGCTGCGGACCACGTGGAGTGTCGCTCTCCTGTACCATACTGCAGCAGCATACGTTATCGTGGCAACGTATGTGCCCCTGTAGAGGAGGCGCAGACCTTTATATCGAATGCCCCAGGACGATGTCGACACCCGAGCCATCTTCCCGAAGCATTTGGCTGCACGCTCCCCAATCGACACCGCATGCTGCGCAAATGACAAGCTGCTATCCATGACCACGCCAAGCACTTTGGTCGACGTCACGTTCCTAACCGGTTGTCCTGCGTGCCTGATAACCGGGGGCCGCTGTAGCTTCCCTCTGAGAGTCATGGTGGTCGACTTCCCAGGGGCAAACTCGAGCCTATTACGGGCCCCCCAGGCTTCTACCAGGTCCAGGCATTGCCTGGCCACTGCCTCAATATTGGCCCTGGCATTGGACTCGATCAGCAGCGTGACGTCATCCGCATACGCTACCATCCTAACGTTGGCAGGCATTGGCAATCGAAGCAGGTCGTCCATCAGTATGTTCCACAGGGCGGGACCTAACACCGACCCCTGCGGACAACCCATTGTAGATACCTTCCATTCCACCTGGTCCCCCACAAAAAGACCTACGCGGCGGTCGGTGAAGTAGTCAGCCAACATCCTATAGATGTTTGGCGGACAACCTCCCCGCTTCGCCTTGGTCATGATCATGGGCCACCAGGCATTATCGAAGGCACCCGAGATGTCGAGAAATATAGCTTGAACATATCTGAAACAACTCTGACTGACGGTGTTAGTTATTTCTAGCAGCGCCGTTACGGTGGACTTACCCGGAGAGAATCCGTGCTGGCTCGCGGAGATCTGGTTCGTGATCGTGGGCGCACACTGCAG